>NW_010729098.1:3680637-3825873 GCF_000365185.1 Nelumbo nucifera
CCTTGTTCCTTGAGGATAAGCTCCTTATAACTGAATTTCGTTGCTCCAGGCCCTCTGACTTCTGACAGGGCAGGTATAACCGCCACTGTCAGTCTGCCACAACCGTTACAAGCAGGGCTGAGGTGGCACGCACGGGGCCGTCGTGCAGGGTACGTATCTATCAGGTGTGGGACGCCTTTCTAAAGGTGGCAGGCGTGGCGAGGGGACATGCCTGCAATTCGTAGGTTTGTCGGGTACGGCGGTTGGGCAGGAAGCCCTTCTATGGTATACCGAGCTGTTCTTCTGCGAATTTCCCTGAGCTGGGCTGTCCTTTGAGTTACGGGCTGCCTGCAACCGGTTGTGCCGAGCTAGCCGACCCGAGGTCTTTGTGCCTCGGGGCGTCCGAAGAAGAATCGGTGCGTTCTTGCTTGGGAGTGGCCCGAGGTCCATTGGGAGGAGCTTGGGTCTCAAAAGGGGTCAGGGTACCCCGAACTCGGGACCCCCCGAAGTGCCTTAACCCCGGGGAGGAGGTGCGGGCGAGGCAGCTTTCGGCGAGTAGTTTACCTTTCGAGTTGCCATGCTGAATTCGGTGGGACCTCCCCACCGAGTTGTGCTCACGTCCATTGTGCTGTCATGCTGAGTCACTGTTTGAGGTAGGTCACGCCAACGTGTACCTGAGCTACGAGGTCGGGCCAAATCTCCCTCTATCAAGTGGTGTATTCGAGGGCCAAATCTCCCTCCAGCAAGAAGTTTCCATGCTTTATATTTCTATGTTGTCTTTGATGAGGTCCCAACATGGAGATAGTAATTGAGTAGATGTTTGGCATCTATGCCATTGCTTTAGAGATGTTTTTTTGAGAAAACGGTGCTATATGCATGGGGTCTATTGCACTGTTTTCTCAGAAAATGACTTTTTATTTTTGTTTGGCATCGATCCTACCACATAGGCTGTTTTTTTTTATGGGAAAAATAACACTATTTTTGTTTGGTACCACTTCTGTATAACCGTTTTCAGCATTGGTCTACATTATCTAATGCCCAAGATGATGCCACATTAATGCTATGTCATTGCACTACTGGCAGCAACAGACTATTTTCTGAGAAAACATTGAATTTGACATTTCTCTAGACTACACTTTCCCGATTTCCAAGGCATGGTTTAGAGCAACGTTTTTTCTAGAAAAATGATGTCAAATAAGAGGCTATTTTTTCAAGCACCATTTTTTCTGACGTAACACCGATGTAATGCCGTTTTCTCAAGAAAATGACATCATGCCAAACGCCTTCTGAATTGTGCTGCTATGAATCATCCCATTAGATTTGGTTTAAAAAAGGATCAATTATTTAAAGTATCCTTGAATTACCTAACAAATATTTTACAGAACCCTGGAATTTAAAAGCCTACTTAAAGTACTATACATACATCCCTTTACGATCTGCTACCAATACAACGCTCCCAATGCTATTCCAACATGCCACTGCAGCCACACATTAGATAAATTTTCCATTCATGGGGAAATGTTCCCGATCTGTCAGATCTCGTTGACACTTTTAATTTTTCTAAAGCCAAATTTTGCACTTATTAATCCCCACCAACCTTTAACTCTATCAAGAACAAACCAAAATTGTTCTTGCATATGTCAATTTGGGTCAGATTTGATTGGAAAGACAAGGAGTTCTGAGTAGAGCTCCATTATGATATGTTAAGAGCATTGGTGGTGGCTGCTAAAGAGCTGTGAGCTTTTTAGCTCGAGAGAATAGATTGGGAAATTGAGATGAATGAGATTTATAAGAAGGGTACGTAGTTTTAATGGACCGAGAGAATAGATTTGGATTTGTCAAACTAAACACAGATGCTGCTATTGGATGTGTCCTAAGGTTGGCTACAGATTATCTGATTGCTGCAGGAGGAAGACAGACCCATCCAGCACTGGTGTTAACATTAGAAGCTCTGGCATTGAGGAAAGGCCTAGTGGAGGCTTTAAAGTGCAGGAGGGATGAATCGATTAAGAGCCTGACTGTTAAGATCGCACCAGAGCAATATCCATAGGACGGAAAAGCTTTCAAGGTGAAGTTGGACCAGTCTTAAAAGACATAGAAAGTGTTAGCTCGTTGTTTTCACTCGATTAAGGGTATAGATGGACCAGTTTTGGATTGGACCCCATCCAGTCCAAAATCAAATTGGATGGATTGGTTGGACCAACAAGACATATTGGATTGGATCGATCTAGTCCAAATATTTATTAGATTGGATTAGACCTGGTCCATCTGTAATAAATTTATATTGAATTGGGTTGGATTAAGCCAATATCTAGTCCATTGATATAAAATAAGAATATAGGTGTCAATGAACCAGGTTTGGGTTGAAACCAATCTAAATCAAAACGAATTTAAATAGATTGGATGCTCCAGGCATTAAATTGGATCGGTTCAAAATATTCGTTGGATTGAATTGAACCTGATCCATTTATAATAAACTCACATTGGACTGGATTAGATTGGACCAACAGTCCAATTGACACCCCTTGACTCGATCTCCTTTGCGTGGATTAGCAGGACTCGGCTAAACGGGCTGCTCATGAAGTTGCTGCATTCTGTTCTCAAACAGTTGGCTGGCAAGGTTGTGAGTACCAAATCTGATTTCAGAGGGAGAGGACCTAACATACCTAATCTTCTTGAATTGCAGCTTTCAACATCCCCAGGGAGAAATTGTTACTATGACATGATCAATAAACATGGTATGAGGATTAAGGTATTGATATGATACTTCCAATACAGGGCATATCGTATCCATATCTATGATCATGGATACAAAATACGCTATGATTAGATACGTATCCTATGAGTCGTGCATATCGGTACAATATGCCTCCGTATTGGCCTGTATCGCACCGTATTGGTGGATACGGTCCAATACACATCGATACGGAGGTATATCCATGTCTAGTTTGACAAAATTGTATATTGATCAGTACTTTTCAATTGTTTTTCATCTTTAATACGAGTTAAAAAATAGTATTATGAAAACTTAAATAAATAATTTAAGATTTAATTTTTTTCAAAAAATTTAATAAAAACTAAAAATTAAAAAATAATATATTTCACCTACCTTAGATGATTTATATATTTTATTTTACACATAAATATATGTTAAAAATGAAAACATGTTTATTATTTGAAAAAATAGTTATTATATAAAAATACTAAATAAATAAAATTTCCCAACAAAATTAATGGAAAACAGAAAATTATAATTATAAAAACTGAAACGAATAATTTAAGATTTAATTTTCCTAAAAGATATAATAAAAGCTGAAAATTAAATATAATTTATTTTATCTACCTTAAATGATTTATTTGTTTTATTTTACAAATATGTGTAAAATAAAACATTATATGTTAAAAATGAAAACATATTGACTATTTAAAAAATAGTTGTTATTTAAATAAAATACTAAAATTAATAAGTATTCCCAAAAATTAATAAAAATTGGAAATTATAATTATAAAATTGAAAGAATGATAATTATTGTATTATGTTTGAATGTTCTAGAGTCCTGGTATTGTTTATTGTAATATTTCTCTTCATATAACCTATTGAAGTATGCATTTCTCATGTCTTTATATCTTATTCATAGATAATTCAGCTTTTGGTTTAGTATTATTAATGAATTTATGTGCTTTGTATGCATTTCACTAGCGCATCCAAGTGTTTCTATATCTATTGTTCGTATCCATGTGTTTCCAGAGCACATTTGTATCCATATCCGACTTATCCGATATGATACCTGATACCAATACTTTGATCTTGGGTAAGACCATCTTTCAGGTGTAGCTTCATAGGTTTACTGTCACAATGGTTGTCATAGAGTCGTTAAGAAATAAAATTTTTAGGTGGAAGACTGAGTAGTAAAAATGTAATATAATAGTATATTTTGAAATTTGAAGAGTAATTTAAAAGCAAGACTTAATGAAACTCGAATTTCCAAAACTTCAGGGTACTTCAAGTAGGTTTTTAAATTCCAAAGTCTTTTAAGGTTGCATTTGGCATTCTTTATTTTAAGGACTTATCTCTTTTTTTGCAGTTAAAACGTTCTTATGAGCATTGAATTTTTAACTGCAAGAATGAGACAAGGCCTTAAGATAAAGAATGCTAAATGCAGCCTAAGTATTTATTAGATAGTTCACATGTATTTTAAGTAATTACAATAGATTTGTATTTGAATTTGATAATCCATTAGACATATTGTGGCATTTTTTATATACATTTACAAGCATTTTTAACATTTGCCGCTAAAGCTCATATTTAGTGGCAATTAAATAAATATTGTTATAAAAATGCCACTTAATCAACATTTTGTTGTAGTGATTAGGTGATACCCAAAGTTTCTTAAAAAAGGTTTTGCAGTAGGAAAAATCTATGATATCTTTCCAGCAAATTTTGATAAATATCACTTGATTGGTTACTATTTTTTTTATGCCAATTGATTGGTTATAAGTTTTTCAAGAGTCGAACCGACATTATGGTAACTAATTAGGGGGTATTTACTAAAATTCATGGGAATTTTGATTGTTCAAAGCTCTTCCAATATAATATCTTTCCGGCATAATAGATTTTTCCATATATTAAACACGTGTTCTTTATACTTATAATAGTAAAATATGTTTTAATTTACTAATAATATTAAAATATAAAGATCATTGAATAATGAATAGTGATAAATCAACCTTTAAGAGTGGATATTAGCATTTAGTATTTTAATTTGAAAAAATAGAAAATAAAGAAAGTTCAAATTTCTTAAACTATCCTTATGGTTTGGCTAATTGACTAACTCTACCCTTACTGTTTACATATTGTCTTAAAGTATCCCCACTATTTCTCACAATTGACACCGTTCTAACAGAACAAAATGAAATGTCAAAATTATCCTGTACTATTCTTTAAATTTTCAAAATAAAGCCCGATGAAAATTTTGAATAAAGGAGATGGGAAGTCCATGTACCTATCAACTCCATAACACCAGAGACGGGGAGTCTGTCCAACCACTCTTCTCGTACATTTGCTTTATGATTGGATTACACACTACTTCTACCTCCTTCAACTTCTCTTCATAATCGTCCTTCTTTGCACTCTGGTTGTCGTCCAACCACTCTAGCGCCTCCTCCTGTGTGCTCTCCATCTTCTCCTTGTCATCAGAATTGATCTTATCAGATAGCTCGTCCTTGTTGATGGTGCTCTTCATGTTGTAGACGTACGTTTCCAGCTTGTTCCTCACACTAATCTTCTCCTTCACCTTCCTATCCTCCTTTGCTAATTCCTCTGTTTCTTTCACCATCCTCTCTATCTCCTCACTTAGTTGCCCTTTGTCATTTGTTATGGTGATTGATTCTAATTTCTTAGTCGCCTTGTCCTCCGTCCTCACATGAAGAATACCATTCGCCTCAACCTCAAACGTAACCTCAATTTATGGAACTCCCCTGTAATTCAATTTCAATCACGAGCCACTTATAAGTAGTGTCTGGTTTCTACATTCTCATTCATATATTATTCTGAGTAATGCTTTTTACTCACCTTAGAGCAGGTGGAATGCCCAAGAGATCATATCTTCCAAGCTCACGACAATCCTTGGTTAAGCTCCTCTCACCTTCATAGACTTGAACATTTTTTCCCAAACAGAGATTCAACCACTTCTGCCAAGACAACTAAAAACACGTGTTACTCACATGAAAAAAAGAAATCCTTCTTTTCGTTACCTTGATCAACACAGTCGTCTGTTGGTCTTGGCAGGTCGTGAAAACTTGAGAGTTCTTGATGGGGATGACGGTGATCCTTGGGATCAATTTGGTCATCACCCCACCAAGTGTTTCAATCCCAAACTAAGTGGCACAATATCAAGCAAAATAATGTGTGCAATGAACATAAAACAAAATTTCTTAAAAAAAGGAAATTTCATCTCAAAATTACAATAACTACGCCTTTTGCAGAGCAATTTCATTACATTTGGTTTCGTCTCCGCCTTCACCACTAGGGGTGTCAATGGTATCCGAAAAACTGATTTTGAATTCGAGATTCGATGTAATCGAATTGAATTCGGATGATGCGAATAGTATAAACGGTCGAATTCGAATATTCATTTCCTACCGATTAATTAATCAAATCAAATTCGAATGTAAGTTAATTTGATTCGATAAATATTCGAATTCGGTTATGTTATAAATATAAATATAATATATTTTTATCATATCCCCTTTATTATATAATATATTTTTATGATATACAAATAAGTGACAAGACCACTCAGTTCATCTCATCTTCCCCATCTCTGCTACTCCATCTCATTTGACTTGGTTCTCCCCCATTCACCATTCCCCTCTGTCTCATGAAAGTGGTCGTTCACATGAGACATCCAGACTTTAGTAGCTGGAGGTATTGCAGAAAAATCAGCCAAATATTTGGGGTTTTCAAGTTCTCTGTTGCATCTTCCCAATGTTCTTGTCCTTTGTTTCTCTTTCAATGAACAATCCCTCTTTCTACCTCTCTTGCTCTCCCTTTATTCTCCCTCTATTCTTTCTCTCTTTCTCTCTCTTGCTCTCACTCAATTCTCTTTATTCATGTTACTAGCGGTAAAGGGATTTGTTATTGTGACTAGATACTTAGTTGCTTGCTTTAGATTTTCTAGGTGTTTTTTTTTTTTTTCATTTGTTGTTCTTCGTTTTGATTAGTTTTTTAGGTGTTTTGTTTTCTTTCTTTTATCGTTTGTTGTTCTTCATTTTCCTTAGTTATTCGTTTACGATGAATAGAGGCTCATTTTTACTCTTCAAGGCATAGGGTTTTTATGTCGATTCGAATAATCAATCGAAGTCAAATATTCGATTAACTAGTCGAATTCGAATTCAATTGTTAACTTTTCACATCCGCCAAATATTTAATCGATTTCGAATCATCGCTTTTACAATTGAATTCGAATTCGAACTTAGTCTGATTCGATTCGAATTTGTTCCATTTACAGGCTTATTCACCACTAAGAATTTTGCCTTGAATGGCAGCACCATAAGCAACAACTTCATCAGGATTAACACCCTTGTTGGGCTCCTTCCAACTGAACATTTCCTTCATCAAAAGCTGCTGGACCTTGGAAATGCGAGTATTGCCTTCGATGAGCACAATCCAGAGAGTCCCTTGTTGTGATTCTTAATTTCCCTTGATTCTATGTTTTAACGAGTATTGTCCCGTTTTCTTCCTTTTGCATCTTATTTCAATGATGCATAGAGGCGGGCCACTAAAGATGCCAACGTGATTGCCAGACTCAATGTGGCTTGGATAATAAAGAATCCCATGGCCATGATCATTGCCTATGGTTTCAACAAGAAGGGAGGAGAAAAGAACATTCTGCTTTATTATCCTAAGACATTTTGATGTCTTCGATCCATCACTATCAAGTTGTAAAGGGTATTTTAGGAATTTTTAAAAATATACCGGCCACGTGATGTCACATGTAAACGGAGTGTGATAAAAAATTAATGGTAAGGGAGATTTTAGACAATTATCAGAAACAGTGAGGGTACTTTAAGACATATGTAAACAATAAAGGTAGAATTAATGAATTAGCTAAACCATAAGGGTAGTTTAAGAAATTTCCCCATAAAAAAATATGTTTTTTTAGAAGTGATTTCTTCATTTTAAGATCTAGAAATAGAAATACCAAGGTGAGAAACATTTTACTTCTAAAGAAAAAAGAGAATGCATTTTTTAACAAAAATAAGTAAGTAACTCCATTAAAATTTAGGGGTTTTTATTGTTCAGATTTCAGAGGTGCCTGTAAATTTAGATTTCTGAGGTGGATTATAGTCCACTTATCCCTAAAATTTAAATGTCAATCAGTAACATGGTGTTTGGAAGCGTGGGTGCTTTTTGGGATCGATTTTCAAGAAAAAACGCCCATGCTTCCAAGACCCATTTTTCACAAAAAAACACTTCTGCCACGTAGGTAGTGAGCAACACATTGTTGTTTGGTAAGGTGATTTTCATCATTGTTTTTCGTATATGTGTTGACAGGTAAGCACCACATAGGATATACAATAGTCAACTGTTGGGAGTGTTAGACAGTGTATGCCCTTAGCTCCAATTAGATTTATATACTTATTGACCTTTATTGTAAGTGAATAAAATACATAGTTGATTCATGATATTATGGTGTATTTCTCTATAATACCCTTAAACTAGACACTAATGAAACTCATGTTAGTTTATAATCTTCACAACCATTGGGTTTACCTGGGGAGGTTTATCCTGTCAAGGCTAACACTAATGTGCTGCCAAGTCAGTCAGGGTGGATTGTCTCAGTTGCTAGGGTGAGACTTGAAGCACATGTAGTGTGGGTTTTCTTGAAACCCTGAACCAGACCAAATTCCAGTAATGCCCTAAACCTTGGAGACAGATGGGCAAAACTGGAAAGTTACACATGACCCCTAAATTCGATTGTGGTACTGCACTAGGAGTTGGATTTGATTGTTTTTGATATGCCAATCAGTGAGATCCTTAGAGAGGGTCAAAAGCTAAGTATGTTGGGGCAGTCCAACAATTCACCTGAGTGGGTGATCATAGTGACAGGATGAGCCCCTTTGTCGGACAAAGTGATTGATGGGGGAATGAACTCTCTCTGATGAAAACCTAAACTGCCAGTAGTTGATTTCAAACTTGTTGAGATTTGTTTTTCAAAATATATTTATATACATATATACATATATATTATGATTTCACAAAATATTTGCAAAAATGTTTTAATTCCCGGGATCCATGTGAGTAGAGAGTGCAACACTATACCTTGTAGCCGATGGAGAGGTCCTCTCTTGTCGGGCAATGTTTGATCATTATGGGATGAGAAGTTAAGTGTAAGACCATTTATGGCTTTTACATGATGAGCTAATCTCACATTTGCCCATAATCTTTGGGTCTTTATAGGATGGCTGGACCCAAGGACCATTTAGTGTAAATGTTGGGCCCATTAAGAGCCCATACTAATGGACTCAGGGGTTCACTGTATTTAGTAGTGAATTTGGCCAAGCCTTGTAATAAAGGCTAGGTTGAAACCATGTGGCTTATGTGGAGATCAATGATAAGGTCCCACACCATACAAAGAGAGCCAAGCTAGCCAGCACTTAAAGGGAAATGAGCTTGAAAGCTTAATGGGCCTAAAGCCTAATTCGAACTGGGCTTAATTTGATTAATTAAATAAGGGGGCGAATCTGTGTATGGATTAGCAGATAAGGATAAGATGATAACTCTTATCCACTTAAAGAGTCCAAATCCAAATAAAGATTTGGATTAGGAAACTTGTAATTAGATTAGGAGAAGTTGATCATGATATGCAAATAAGATAAGGGATAAGCCTTATCACTTAAAGAGTCTATATCCAAATAAAGATTTGGATCAAAAAACTCCTAATCATATTGGGAGGTTAACTCTTTAAGGATTATATAAAAGGAGGAGGGTGAATTGGAAAAATGTTACATAGTTTCATAGTTTTCTACATTCAGTTCTTTCTCCTTCTGTTCTTACTGTCCTACCTTGTTCAATCTCCAGTTCTTGGAGTGATCAAGAATGGATCTTGATATTGATTTTTGCTGGAAGAATCAATCTTGAAGCTATGCTCACATCCCTGCTTAATTCTTGCTGAAGAATTGGGGTTCTTGTTGAAGAATCTCCCTGTTGATCCTGTTTCACCCTAACCTGTCTCATCTTCAGTGGAGGAAGGATTTGGTAATCTCTTTGGGCGTGAACACCTACGTTGGGATGAACTTTTTTGCATGGATTCTGTATCGGGTATTCCTCTCCCTAATCTTGGTTTCAGATTTGGTCTGTTTTGTTTCAAGAATGAACTTTGAAAAGTGCAGTTTTTCTAAATTAAAGAATAGGATTCCCGAAAGGGAGAAAAAATTTTTTGAAACTTCGCCCAGCCACCCTGCATAGTTCAGCCATCCATATGATGGATCTCCCTTCCCTTTAGTGGTATCAAAGCTAGGGTCAAGTCTTGATCCAAATTTGGACCAAATCTGAACCTGTGCAAATGGATACAAATTGTTCTACCCGATTTAAGCAAATTTACTGTTTTTCTAAGAAATCGGTTCTCAATAATGGGCATGTAGATCTGAAATTAATTCTTTATTATTTTTTAATGAGTATGGAATGGTTCTGTGATGGAGATCGAATTTTTCAAAGGCACCAAGATTTGTGCACCCTGCAATTTTTTTTCTATTCATTTTGGTTTGTAAATAATTTTTTTATTAGACAAAATGTGTAGGATTTAATGTGATGCAATTAATAGAAAAATAGGTTTTTTGATTTTTTTCACGTTTGAAGACTTGCTGGAGCACATGGAGGAAAAGAAGACCTTTGTAGTTAAAGAAACTGCAATCTGTGATTAACCCTTTGTTTTGCAGGTATTGCAATCACACGTATAACCCTCTGATGTGTTTCCTTGCTGATTCTTTATTGTGTTTAATCGATTGTAATTAATTTCAAATCCCAATCTTGAATTGAATCTTGCAATGGACACCAAACCCTAGGCCGGTTTGACCCAAGATTGTTCTTAGCCCCAAATTCTGATTTGGGCCAAGGGTTTGATGGTCCATTACAAGATGCAATTCGGCCCTCCCTGTAAAACTCAGTTTAGTTAATTTAGGGTTTTACAGTTGATTTAAATTGATTGGATCAATTATGTGATTATTTCATGCATGTGATGTGTGATGTGTGATGTGCTACGTACATGAGCCATAAGCACTTGGCACATATTCATTCGTTAGTGGTTCTCTACGCACACCATGAATGAACACACATCGTTGCCATGGTGCCCTAAAGATCATTAGATGATCTCCCCTTTTGATGGGCCCAGATCAGCTTGCTCCCCACAAGAAACTGTGCGGAACCCTAGTCGTTTTGGGCCCATTTGAATATGACTTTAAGAAAGTCAGTGGAAGTCATTTTGGTTTGACCTAAATCAGATCTAAGGACTTAAAAACTTGTTCCCTCCAGATATATAAGTGCTTGTGATAGGGAGATTCATATGATGAACTCTCTAAAGGCTTTTTGTCATTAGCGTGAAAATGCATTTATCAGTAATGAGGAGATGCACCCTAATTGGGCTATACATTTGCCGGTGAATCTGTTTGATTGCTTCATAAGATGATAGGGGCATCATAGACCGATGTGGGAGGGGCCTATCCTAAAATGAGAGACTCTCTCACGATACTTTGGCGTTTACTAATGTGATGGGTTTGCACTTACTGGATAAAAGGTTTAACCTAAAATGGCCATGAACCTTGTTTGACATAGGCCAAAGGGAAAGCTCATAAGATGAGTGGATCTAATCCATTAAAGAGACATAACCGTATGTGATTTTCCACATTTCCAAAGACATAACTGCATTTCCGTCACTGAGATGGGAGAGAAATCTTAGAGATGAAGAGATAGAAATGGAACATAGATTAAAAGCCTTTTTCTATGTAAATAACATGAATCAATTTAGGTTATGGACTAATAATTTGCATTGCCTTTTATCAGAAATGGTAAATAGACAATTTGCGAAACTGTTGGACGATAATAAGCTTAGGGGCCCAAATTATACTGACTGGTTCCATAACTTTATGCTGGTGCTGACGTTCGAGAAATTGGACATGGTAGCCAAAAACCCTACACTGAAATGTCCGAGTGACAGAGCTTGCGAGGCACGGAAGAAAGAGTATCAAGAATGGGAGGAGAAAAATTCTCTTGCTCGGTGTTATATCATAGCCTCCTTAGATAATCCGATACAGTGACAGTTCGATAAGACCAAAGTGTCCAAGGATATCATGGATAGTTTGATGACGATGTATGAAAAGCAGAATCATTCTACTCGACAAAAAGGTCCTAAAATTGTTTATGCCCGCTTAAATGATTGAGATCCAACGGATTCATGACCATTGTCTAAAGATGATGGCTATATCAATGAAGTGGAGGCTCTCTGTTCAGGGCTTGATGATGACACTAAAATCGATGTTCTTAACTCTTTACCACCCTCCTTCAATCAGTTTATCATGAATTATAACATGAATATGCTAAAAATTAACCTTCAGAACTTAGCAATATGTTGCAGAGGGCTGAAGAACTGATTAAGAAGGATAGACTGGTTATCATGCTTGTTGAAAGTGGAAAATCGAGCAAGAAGAATCATAAGAAGAAAGTTGGCAAGACCAAAAAGTAGAAGGATAAGACATCAGATGCCTGTCACTTCTGCAAGCAGACTGACCACTGGAAGAGGAATTGTCCTCAATATCTTGAGACCAAGAAACAAGGTAATTTTGAATCATTTATCATAGAAACCAATTTGTTGGACACTTCTACGTCCTGGTGTATTGACTCCGAGGCTTCTACTCATGCATGTAACACATTGCAGGGGTTCAAGACAAGCAGAAGGTTGAGTGATAGAGAACCATAGGAACTGTTGCAGTTGCAACCATAGGAATTGTAGAATTGTATTTCAGAGAAGGAGTTATCTTACTTAAAGACTGTCTTTATGTACTGAATTTGAGAAGAAATTTGATTTCTATTTCAAAATTGTGTATTGATGGTTATTCTATTTTATTCAGTAATGTGATTACTATTAAACGGAATAGCAAATTCCTTATTTACGGAGAACTTGAGAATGATCTTTATGTTGCCCATCATTCTCTAAAAACTAATTTAACCGAAATTACATCGGATGTAATACCCAAGAAAAAAACATGTGATACAGTTAATCCCATGTGCGTGTGGCACTACTGAGTTGGCCACATTAACATAGATTGTATCACAAGGTTGGTAAATGATGATCATTTGGATTTTCTAATTGTAGAAGATCTTGCAACCTGTGAACCTTGCCTTTAGGGTAAGATGACGAAATGATCATTTACAGGTAAGCCCAAAAGATTTACAAGCACACTAGACCTGATACATATTGATGTATGTGGTCACATGAATGTTAGGACACATAACCAACACGTTTACTTTATAACATTTACTGATGATTTTTCATGGTACGGTTACGTGTACCTAATGAGACACAAGTCTGAATCCTTTGAAAAGTTCATGGAGTTTATACAAGAGGTTGAGAAACAGTTTGAGAGAGATTAAGGCGCTTCGATCAAATCGATGAGGCGAATACCTCTCCAATGAATTCAAGGACTACATAAAGGAAAACAAGATTGTATCACAACTAGCTCCTCCTGCTACATCACAATTAAACGGTGTATCGAAGAAGAGAAATCAAACTCTATTGGATATGGTCCATTCACTTCTCATCCGCTTGGAATTACCTATATCCTTTTGGGGTTACGCATTAGAGATTGTGATATACGTGTTGAACCGGATTCCAACCAAATCCATTCCTAAGACTCCATATGAGATATGGACCGATAAGAAACCAAGTGTAAGGCATTTGAAGATTTGGGGTTGTCCGACACATGTTAAAAGAACAAGTGTTGACAAATTAGAATCCATGACCAGTCGTTGCATGTTTGTAGGCTACCCCAAAAGCTCTGCAGGTTATTCATTCTATGATCCAAAGGAGCAAAAGCTGTTTTACAGTCAAAATGCCCATTTCTTGGAAGAAGACTATATCTTGGACAATCATCATCAGAAAGTTGTTTTTGATGAGGAGAGCTCAGGGGTAGTGGGAGATGTCCCATAGGCTCTAGAAAATAACCAACCTAGAAAATCTACCGGGGTTACTAGGCCTCCAATTCGTTACGCTATGATCAAGAAAGTTACTTAATGGAAGCCATGAATAATGAAGAAGATCTCGTAACTTATACGGAAGCTATGTTGGACATAGATTTCTTGAAGTGGGTAGATGCTATGAGAAATGAGATAGATCCAATGAAGACCAATGGAGTTTGGACTCTCATAAATCCGCTCCTTGAAGTAAAAGCAATTGGTTACAAATGGATTTACAAGAGGAAGAAGGCCCCCGATGGGAAAGTTGAGACCTACGAGGCTCGTCTTGTGGCGAAAGGGTACAATCAGAAAGAGGGAACCGACTATGAGGTAACTTTTTTGCAAGTGGCTATACTTAAATCCATTAGGATCCTGCTATTTGTAGCAGCACACCATGATTATGAGATTTGGCAAATGGATGTCAAAACCGCATTCCTAAACGAAGATCTTATTGAAGATATCTACATGCAACAACCGCAAGGATTCATTGTTACAGGTTAGGAACACATGGTGTGTAAACTTAATCGATCCATATATGAACTTAAGCAAACTTCTAGGAACTGGAATATCCGGTTTGACTCTACCGTCAAACAGTTTGACTTCATGCAGAATTCGAATGAGCCCTGTATTTATAGGAAGACAGTGGGAGATAAGGTTACGTTTTTGGTTCTGTATGTAGATGACATCTTACTCATTAGGAATGATGTGGGAATGTTAAATATGGTGGAAGTGTGTCTTTCACAGCAATTCTCCATGAAAGATCTTGGAGAAGCCTCCTACATCTTAGGTTTTCGACTCTATAGAAATAGATCGAGAGGATAATAAGATTATTTCAATTTACTTACATTGACAAAATTGTCAAGAGATACAGCATGGAGAACTCTAAGAAAGGAAATGTTCCTTTCAGGCACGGAGTCACTCTTTCCAAGGGTATGTCTCCCAAGACTCCCGAGGAGATTGAGGGCATGAGAGAGGTTCCCTATGCTTCAGCCGTAGAGAGCATTATGTATGCCACGCTGTGCGTTCGGCCTAACATTGCTTTGGCAGTGAGTGTGGTAAGTAGAAATCAATCAAACCTAAGACAGGAGCACTGGACAGTTGTGGAGAACATACTGAAATACCTTCGAAGGACAAAAGAGTTTTGCCTAGTATTTGATGGTAACTCACTATAAATTGTAGGATATACCGATGCCGACTTCCAGTCAGACCCAGATGATAGAAAGTCTACATCTGGTTACATCTTTACGATGGGGTCCTATGTAGTTAGCTGGAAAAGTAGCAAACAGAGGCCCACTGTAGATTCCACAACTGAGGTCGAGTACATTGCCACAAGTGAAGTTGCCAAGGAAGCTGTTTGGATGAAAAAGTTCATTCAAGAATTATGAATTGTTCCATCCAGTACATCACCCATTCCACTATTGTGTGACAATATTGGAGCCATTGCTCAGGCTAAGGAGCCACGAGCCCACTCGAAGTCAAAGCACATCGAGAGAAAATACCACATACTACGGGAGATTGTTGGTAGAGGGGACGTCAAGATTCAGAAGATAGAATCAGCGGATAATGTGGCAGACCCATTGACTAAGCCACTCACACAAAAAGTGTTTGAGAAACACGTGGAAAATATGGTACTGCACTAGGTGTTGGATTGGGTTGTCTTTGATATGATAATTAGTGAAACATGTGGAAAGTATGTAATTTATTCATCTACAATTGGGGTGGGTTGTCTCAATTGCAAGGGTGAGACCTGAAGCACATGTAGTATGGCTTTTCTTGAAACCCTGAATCGGACTAAATTCCAGTAATGCCTTGGATATTGGAGAGAGATGGGCAAAACTGAAAAAGATACACCTGACCCCTAGACTTAATTATGGTACTGCACTAAGTGTTGGATTGACCTGTCGTTGATATGCTAATAAGTGAGATCCTTAAATGGGGTCAAAACTTAGGTATATTGGGGCAGTCCGAGAATTCACCTAAGTGGGTGATCATAGTGACATGATCAGCCCATTTGTCAAACAAAGTGATTGATGGGGGAACGAATTATCTCTGATGAAAACCTAAAATGCCGGTAGTTGATTTCAAACTTGTCGAGATTTATTTTGCAAATTATATTTACATCGAGATATACGTATATAATATGGTTTCACGAAATGTTTGCAAAAATTTTTTAATTCCCGGGATCCATGTGAGTAGAGAGTGCAACACTGTACCTTGCAGCTGAGGGAGAGATCCTCTCTTGTCGGGTAGTGTTAGATCATTATGGGATGAGAGGTTAAGTGTAAGACCATTTAGGGCTTTTGCCTACTGGGCTAATCTTACATCTACCCACAGTCCTTGGGTCTTCGTAAGATGGGTAGATCCAATGACCATTTAGTGTAAATGTTGGGCCCATTAAGAGCCCATACTGATGGACTCAGGGGTTCATTGTATTTATTAGTGAATTCAGTTAGGCCTTGTAATAGAGGCTAGGTTAAACCCATGTAGCTTATGTGGAGATCAACGATAGGGTCTCACGCCATACAAAGAGAGCCAAGCTATCCAACACTTAAAGGAAAATGAGCCTGAAAGCTTAATGGGCCTAAAGCCCAATTCAAACTAGGCTTAATTTGATTAATTAAATAATGTGACGAATTTGGGTATGGATCAATAGATAAGGATAAGAGGATAACTCTTATCCACTTAAAGAGTCTAGATCCAAATAAAGATTTGGATCAAGAAACTCCTAATCAGATTAGGAGGTTAACTCTTTAAGGATTATATAAATGGAGGAGGACGAACTGGAAAAATGTTACACAATTTCATATTTTTCTTCATTCAGTTCTCTCTTTTTACTTTTGCCGCCCTACCCTATTCGATCTCCAGTTCTTGGAGTGATCAAAGATTGGATCTTGATATTGATTTTTGCTGGAAGAATCAATCTTGAAGTTGTGCTCACATCGATGCTTGATTCTTGTTGAAGAATTGGGGTTCTTGTTGAAGAATCTCCCTGTTGATCCTGCCTCACCCTAAGTTGTGTCATTTTCAGTAGAAGAAGGATTTGGTAACCTCTTTGGGCGTGAATACTATGTTGGGAGGAGTTTTTTTGCATGGATTCCGTATCAGGTATTCTTCTCCCTAATCTTGGTTTCAGATTTAGTTCGATTTGTTTTAAGAACGAACCTTAAAAAATACAGTTTTTTTAAATCAGAGAATAGGATTCCCAGAAGGGAGAAATTTTTTTTTAAAATTTCGTCAATCAGCATGGTTCGACTATCTATATGATAGATTTCGATTGAGAAACAATTCACCAAATTTAGCGTTTCATGCATCCCCTTTTTTAAAAACGGCTTGGTTCCAAACATCCCCTAAATCCTCGTCTAAACTACAATTTTACTGTCTGCATTAACAAACACACACTGACACACGCACAGAGAGGCACAGACGATTTCTACGCGTCCCGTTCGTTCGGCAAATAACCTATTAAGAAGGAAAATGTGAAAGTCAACCTATTTTCAACGGCAATGGAGCAGAGGAGTTGCTGCAGTTTTATTTCCCTCGTCTCTACCTTCTTTCTCATCGCTTCCTCCTCTGCCTATTCCCTCCCAACTTCACCTTTTCTCGGAATTAATCCACAAGGTTCCCTACTCTCTCTCTCTCTCTCTCTCTCTCTCTCTACTATGTTTGTTTGTTTCGTCATCGGTCGATCTGAACACTAATTATGAGATTGTGGAATCCAGATGGTTTCGTTTCCAATTGGGGCATTGTTCCCCAATGCGCACGGTTGAAGAAAAGCACTTTTTTTTTTCTTCAAAATTAACAATTTCTTTCGTTTTCAGAGGAGAAGTACTACACATTGGAGGTGATCAAGTGCAAGGACGGATCAAATTTCTTCACCAAAGACCGTCTCAACGACGGATTCTGTGATTGTGCCGATGGCACTGACGAGCCTGGTAAGATAGATCCCTAGCCTTGCTTCTTTCGAGCAATTATCATCAGATTTAACAAATTCGAATTTTAGTTTACACCTATAAATTACTCTTTTTTTTCTGCTATAATGCTTTGATGGTTGACTCAGATACGTTCAGTTATGTGTAAAACGACAGTAATCGATCAGAAAGTGTGATATGACAGTCACTAAAATAGCTTTATTGATGATCATAACGGAAATTACCGATAAAAATAATAAAGGAAATCGATAGCTTTCTATCATCATTTATATATCAATGACTAAAAGGACAAAGTTAATTTGAGGAGTTAAATAATTTAAAACTTGTAGTTATACTTAATTCCCCATAAAAATGATCTGTTGAAACAATTTCAGTATGGGACCCAAAGATCGCATGTTGTCTTCACTTCAAAGATTTAGCCAAGTAAATTAGCCATTTGCTGACATTTCTTATCCAGATTAGCTCCTGTATTGGGTCTTTCTTATGCTATTATATGTAGCAGTCCAAGTCAAGGCGGTAATGTGATGCCTGGTTGTTTGGTGTCACTAGGCAAAGGGTCAACTAGTCAGTGAATTGGCGAAACTTAATGGGCAGAGAAGGATAAAGAAGAGGTCTCGCATGCAATTGGCTATACATATAACTTCTGATATGAACTGATTCTCTTAGTCAGAATGTTATTTATTCTTTTGTTTGAAGACCATTTACCTGTGATGCATTACATCAACAGATACTATAGTCTTTTGTTTTTTTGTCTAAAGTTTAAAACAACTGCTGTTTCCTGAAGTTTACCTTGTAGTTCTTCATTCTATATTATGCCAGATATAATCTTATGTTTTTGATTAGTCATCTGATTTTATTATTCTGTATCTATAGGGACTTCAGCTTGTCCTGAGAGCAAATTTTATTGTAGAAATATAGGAACTACACCCCAGTTGCTGTTTTCTTCTCAAGTTAATGATCAGTTGTGTGGTAAAGATCTCCCTTCTACTGCATAAATTTCCTTAGTAGATTTTACTTTGCACTTCTCTTTTGTTTAATTAAAATTGTATGTACAGTAAGATCTCCCTTCTACTGCATAAATTTCCTTAGTAGATTTTACTTTGCACTTCTCTTTTGTTTAATTAAAATTGTATGTACAGTAAAATATATGATGGTGCTGTAGAAATTACCATCTTAATCTTATGCTTCAGATGAAATTGTTTTACAAGTGAGCCACCTCTTAGTTGCCTACACCTAAAATACTACACAAATCAGTTTGCTCTAATGTCAATCTATGTTTAATATTAACAAGGGTTAATGAGTAAAGTTTGAGAGTTTTTGAAGTTTGGTCATGTTAAGATTTTTCTTCTAGTATTAGCTTTTCTGTTTGACATTCGTGTGGCACTGAAAGCCTCACTAATCTTTATATCGCTAGTGCATCTGTATATTTTTGGTTTAGATATCTGGACATGGATATGGGTATTTTGAAATAGACATCGAGTGTCAGACAACTGCAAGGTCCAATATCCAATTGTTTTGGGCAGGGGTGGAGCCAGGAATTTTTTATAATGGGGCCAAAACTTATGGATGGGCCATAGGGGGGGCCAACCATTGGGTGAAAAGTGAGGGGAGGGAACAAACTTACATAGAAAAATGTATGGAGTGTGCAAATTTCTGGACCATAGGGGGGGGCATGGCTCCCCTGGGTCCCCCCGTAGCTCCGCCCCTGGTTTTGGGCATGGTCATGCTTGTACATAGACACATGCATGTATATATGTACTTGTGCATATTGTACATCACCCAATTTAAAAGAATGCTAGCTAGGTGGCATGTGCAAATGGAAGTTATCAGTCTTATCATATATTGGAAGAATCAAGAAAGAAAAAATGAAATGTGCTAATTCAAGTTATTGAGGGTAATATGGGAAAGTAGGAAACAGAACTAGAACAGCAGAAACAACAGAAATTTAAATGAAAAATAAGAATTGATGATGGGAAGGAAAACAAATGTGCCCAAACGTTACCTTCTACCAAAAACTTGATAACACATGTTTCATGTGAACATATGTACAAAAAGAAAGTTTCCCATACATCATGTATTTTCAATTTTATTTTAGTCCGTTTTAGATATATATTCATGCTTATCCATGTGCAATTTTAATTCCATATACACATCTTAATTAATATTTCTGTAGATTGTTGTGATGGAAGTGATGAGTATGATGGTGGCATCAATTGTCCAAACACATGTGTCAAAGATGGGAACATTTTTAACAATAATGATGATCCTAATTCAACAAAAACAGATCGTGACGGTTTTGATACAGCAGATATTAGAAGTAGTGTTAGCTTGGAGGATTTAATTCAGAAACTAAAAGGTACTCTTGGTTTATAATGGTTTTGGTTCTGCTGAAACCATCTACAATTTTTAAGTTGGATTTCTTTGGATTCAGAATTGAAGATCATAGTTATTGGAGAGGCTGTATTTGTCAGTTGTCTGGTGGCCTTCCGACTATTCCGGTGGCGTGTCAGGTCTAGGCGAAGACGGTACCATTGAAGGTATTTATCTTCAAATTCTTGTTTATTTAGCTGTATCTGTGGGTCATCTTAAGGTTCGGGAACTTCTTTAATATTCCATCTTGTGGTTTTTTTATTTATCAAGGTACTGAATTCTTTTACCTTGTAGCTCTCCAGCTATATTTAACCCAGTTGTATATACAGGGGTGAAGTCTGACGTTAGCTTGGTTAGTTGGGTGTGGCTAACTGCTTTGTTTTGAGGTTGAGGGTCTGTCTTTGATGTCTTTCCATTCTGGATCTCCAAGTCTAACAAGAGCAGGAGGTTGACCACACCAGTTCATCAAATGGTACAATTTAGTTTTATGATGTAATAAGACGAGAACAAAGAACCACATGGGGTACTTCAGGGGAGGCCTTTAGGTTTGATAATTCTCATGCTATGATACCCAGATACCTGTACAGGGGTGCTGTATCATGTTGGATACTTCAACTTTTAGTGTAAATTCCATATCCAATACTATGTCTAGTCATGTCCGTACACCACCTGGCTCACATAGTTCTCATGGCATAAAAATTTTGTCCTAGTGATATATAATTTCGGTATTACCTGAGCATTGCAACACTTTTGGACTGATGAACCTCCAATAGATCTTAGAGATGTTATTTGGATAATGTCAAAACACTCTGGATATTGTGTAGATCTTCTTTGGGATTTCACTTGATTTTAGGCTATTTCTAAAGTTCAAACCTTTGACTCTTGAATTTTAATTAGTTTCATCTGACTGAAGTTTTGAACTTTCAAAATGCAACATCTGGTAGAAAACGTGCAACCTGTTAGTTGGTCCCTAATTTGTTATCCATCTATGGCCTCCATAATTGCAACTTTAAATAGGTGAACAAGGTGATGGGAGCATGACGTTAGGTTACATAGTCTGGTTGGTCCTTGTAAGGTTTCAATTTGTTGTAAGCATTTTAATTTGACAAGACAATTACGAAACCAAATATCCTCTTGCTACAACTATATTTTATGCGCTTTTCCTTTATAATTATTGTTTCATACAAAAAATACTTTATAATGATTGTTAAAATAATTATTAATTTGAAATACTAAAATCATATTTGTTTTCTAAAAGACCTACATTTTGATCTTTTAGAAAACAAATATTGTTTAGTTTTCAAAAACAAAGTTTTCTGAAAGATCAAAATGTAGGTATTGCTTAAGGCCTAGAATCAAGAGATCTAGTTGATTTTAGAGAAACGGGGGAATATGTTTCTAAATTATTTTCCTCAATTGGTAATATTTGTTATGGCATGAAAATTTGGATTTTTTTTATGATTTCATGTATGATGAGGGGTGATTTGGCCCTCTGTTGACCTAGCAACACCTGGCATCCGTCTTCGCTGCTTGACACCTTAGTGCCACGCGGATAGACGCGTATCTCGCCAAGTCAAGGAGAGCCACCTCGGAATCAGTCTAGGGCACCTTATACACAGCTCGGGCACCTCGGTAGGGTGGTTAGTAGCACCTCGTCCAGGGCCGACCTGTCGTACCTCGTTGTTATGGTCCAAGGGACCTCGGCGTGAGGAGTGACCTCCCTCGAGAACTTGTCGACCTATGGTACCTATTAGTACCGGTCCAAGGGACCTCGACGTGAGGAGCGACCTCCCTTGAGGACTTGTCGACCTGACTAAGGTCCAGGGGGCGACTTGTGAGATGTGCTCGCCGACTTTCTCCGCGGGCATCCCACCATTCCTAGGTCCTCTGAAAGTCAGTTCCCATACCGAATGTTTTGGAGGAAGGCACAAAAGCCTAGTCTACATGCGAAACTACCTCCAAGGACTTCGGACCGGTCAATCACATTTTCCTGGAGATCTCGGACGCGGTGCATGAAGCTTACGCCAAACAATGCCTATATAAAGGCTTCACTTCCTATCTCAGAAGGTACGTGCGATTCAGCTCTCTCAATACTCTAGAAATCTTGCTTTTAGCTCTCTTAAAAACCTCTAGCTCACTAACTTAAGCATTGGAGTGCCCACACCAGTAAAGTGGCCCGGACACTCTAATACTATCTCTTATGCAGGTCGACCTAGTGAACTAGCCAGCTCAGCATTTGAGTCACCTTCTAGCAAGGAGATGCCAGATCGTGCATCATCATTTGGCGCCGTTTGTGGGAATCGCTACTTAAAAGCCAGGTTCTCAACTCATTTTAAATTCGCACTCAACTGTGATCAGCTTGGATGAGCCTCGTCAACTCTGTTCGCGAGGCCACCTTTATTGGTCTAGCCCTAGGCAGCTCTAGTGGGAGTCGGCAGCCAACGGACTGTGTAGTCGCCCTTGCAGGTCAAGCCTTTCAAGGCTTCCGTGCAAGTTGGCGACCTACAGATAGTAGATCCGTCCCCGCAGGTTGAGCTCCCTATGGCTTATCGTAGGAGTAGACAACCATTGTCTTCAAGGGTTGATGCAGTGTAGCTGTGGATCCGACTTGCCGTTCAAACAATGATGCACGTATCGACAATGCTATCACAAGGGGGGTAGAATCTAAACGACCATCCTGGGCAAGATTCAGCGATCTGGCTCAGATAGTCTTGTAGCCTAAACTACAAAACCTCACTACTGATCGAGCCCTCCATGGCTCCCGTGAGAGTTGGCAACTAGTTGACTGAGGAGTCAGCCTCACAGGTTGAACCTTTCATGGTCCCCTGTGAGAGTAGGCAACCCGTAGACAGTAGAGCCACCCCCTCAAGGTGAGCCTCCTATGGCTCTGGTAGGAGTAGACGACCAGAAGTTCTAGGAGCAGGTGCAATACATGTGCATCATTGACCCACGAACGCAGACTTGGGAGAGTCACTCCCACGTGATGGCATAGATGCAGCCGCGTTTAAAGCGACTGCAAAATGACCATCCGCTTTGGCGACCTGGTCAAACCGAACTCTAAGGGGAAACTAAACCGCTTTCAGCTTCAAGGCCCCCTCAAGTCGACCTCAAAACGCATCGGCAACATGTAGCTGATTTATGTAGGTTGGACCCCATCTATCTAGCTCGGCAGCGTTTTGACTTTGCCACTACCACACTTGAATCGATCTTAAAGGACGTTGGCATCTCACTGCTAACTTGATAAAAAATAAAGAAATGGAAGCTTACCGATGAGAAGAAGAAAAAGACTAGTTGCTGGAAATTGCCACAACCGAGTTGGAGGTAATCAAAGTTGTCATCAATCTTCGCTTTAGCATAAGTCCAAAATAGGAAAGCGACATGGGGCCCTTGAGGGTCCCCTAATTTATAGATAGAAGCGCGGACTACTGACGGTCCAGATTCGCTCAATACAACGGTCCAGGAAGAAACCCGCGTTCAAAATTTTGAAAGACGTGCACGCCATTTGAAGGCGTGCTGTTTTAAAATTTGAAGAGCGGTGCAAAATTTCAAGTGTGCGCTTTCGCACCAACAAATAGCTCGATACATCGACTAACCCAAGCAGACTAACTCGACCGACGCCCTAAGGATGTCACCTTGGGCCTCATCTTCATACAAGCTACACCCTTCACCGAACTGGCCTCGGCTTGAGTTTGGGGGGTAATTGATGAGGGGTGATTTGGCCCTTCGTTGACCTAGCAACACATGGCATCTGTCTTCGTTGCTTGACACCTCAGCGCCATGCGGATAGATGCGTATCTTGCCAAGTCAAGGACACTCACCTTGGAATCAGTTCAGGGCACCTTATACACAGCTCGGGCACCTCGGCAGGGCGGTTAGTAGCACCTCATCCAGGGCTGACCTGTGGTACCTTGTCGTTATCAGTCCAAGGGACCTCGGCGTGAGGAGCGACCTCCCTTGAGAACTTGTCGACCTATGGTACCTGTCAGTACCGGTCCAAGGGACTATGGTGTGAGAAGCGACCTCCCTCGAGGACTTGCTGACCTGACTAAGGTCCAGGTGGCAACCTACGAAACGTGCTCACCGACTTCCTCCACGAGCGTCCCACCATTCCCAGGTCCTCCAGAAGTCGGCTCTCATACCGAATGTTCCAGAGGAAGGCACAAAAGCCTAGTCTACATGCGGAACTACCTCTGAGGACTTCGGACTGGTCAGCCATGTCTTCCCGGAGATCTTGGATGCAGTGCGTGAAGCTTACGCCAAACAATGCCTATATAAAGGTCTCACGTCTCTCCAAAATCTCTAGTTCGCTGACTTAAGCATCGGAGTGCCCACCCTGAGTAAAACGACCCAGGCACTCTAATACTGTCTCTTTGTAGGTTGACTCGGCGAACTAGCCAACTCGGCATCTGAGTCACCTTCCAGTAGGAAGCTGCCAGATCGCGCATCATCAATGTACATGAAAATTTTCTCGATGTATTAAAAACTTTAAATTATCAGGGACATATTTATGGAAATTCCCAATTTAAAATTTTAGGGAATTTGGGTTCAACCATTAGGTAGTGCGTTGTAGACGAGAGACATTGATTGGTGGATGCATGCCCTACTGTCTCTGGATACTGAGTAATGTCAAGGACACGGATGTGAGAATGCCCTTGCAACAGAAGAATCAGTATAAAGGAAGCTGAATACTATGTGTTATACATGAAATGAATGAACAATCTGACACTTTTCTTGACCTGGCATTCATGAAGCTGAACTAGAAAATGAAAGGGTTTCATGAGATTTACTGAATAATTGTTTGATTCCTTACTGATTCATGATCACTTTAGAATGATTTATTCTTCACTCTGTATATGGTATTTTGTTTTATCTTATTACATTAGCATACCTGCATCCCATATTAACAAAAGATCATTATACAAAATAGAACACTATCATAGAAGAAAACCTAACTAAAAACAGCAATTTATACAATGCTCTTCTGCCAATTTCTCTAGTACTAGTTTATAAACAATAAATCCAGGCAGAGATGCCTGGAACAAAAGAATCTGGACTACCCTAGACTATTTGGCTGGTTCATTTGGTTTAGGATGTTATACATGACATTTATACACAACTAAAACCTATATTACCTAAAGGCTGGCTGAAGAATCTTCACTTTCTTCTACTCCTAAGTATGGACCTCATTCTTGGTTTTTTATTTTTTTATTTTTCACAAAGAGGATAGCAAACTATCCAAGTAATCGCTTCCAAGATCCTGAAACTCCAGTATGTCAGATTCATTTCCCAACTTCTCCTCCACACTTGGCTGTGTCTTCCATGCTGGTGCTTTGATCATCATCTCATCATTATAGTCCCAATCTCTGTTGGATCTTTTTCGGGGATTAAGAGTCTTCTCAATGCACCCATGAGATGGGAATAGGGAGTGGTTTAGTTCCGTAGCAAAACATTCCTGGGAATACTCAGAGGTACAATTGAAGTCCTGCCCTGAATGTCTATCTTCCATGGCCTCTGCAACCATCTTAAGTGGAAAATTGAGGTAAGCTCGAGGTCCTCTCATCCTTAATGCAGCTTTATCATAAGCCAATGCAGCTTCTTCAGCTGTATCAAAGGTCCCAAGCCAAACTCGGACACCTTTTCGTGATGAGTCCCTTATTTCTGCTGCATACCTTCCCCATGGTCGCTTTCTAACTCCCCTGAAGTGTCTGGTAACCACCTCAACTCTTGCAGCATTTGGCTTTGAAGCTGAACTGGATTCACTACATTCAGAATCAAGATTGCCAGATGGTTCAATATTGCTTGCTGGAATGATGCCATTAAGCAGCTCTTCCCAGGTTTCAGCTCCCATGGATACCCATCTCCCAAGACTAGGAAGTCTCTGCAGAAGTTCCATTGATCCATCTTTCCCATTCAGATTAGATGGATCCTCCCAAGTTTGAGATAATGTAGGAGTGTTGCTTGTTCCTCCTTCCCCAGGTGCAGTTCCAGCAATGAAGTTGGCCCATACGTTCTCTAAGAGTCCATCTGGTGATGTACAGTGCTCCAGTCCAATGGCCATGGCACCAGTCCCAAAACTGATCCTTTCTGCAGTTCACAAAGATGAATAAGCGAACAGCTGATATTAGGATTTTACAAATATAAAGCTGGGCACTTCTTGCTTGAGACAGCTCAGCTATGATACAACCGTATTCCATGAATGGAAATCCAGTAAGAAACTTCTACTTGAAACAACTATCTAGCTTAATTCATAATGTTTAATCAGATTCAAAGTTTCAAACTATAGAAAGGAGATAAGCATTTTAATTAAGGCTCTTAGGTTGACTTGTCTGGATGTACTAATCATTCGTGGATTTATTCTAAGTTCAAAATTTACATAGTTTATTGTAATCCAATGTGTGAAGTGACCATGATTAATTAATTAAGGGGAGAAAGAACACCGAAGAAAAATGAGAAACTTGCTCAATTGTCAATGGGTTGTATCTTACTTATTGATCAAGGTGTTGCTGCACTGTCAAGGGAAAGAAGTGATGATGCAAGGGGAGGTTTAGGGGTTGTATTCTATATCATTTCTTCAGAGATACTCATAACGATACGCACTTTTAAAGTCTATATACTCACAATGACTCTTTCCTTAAGATTTAAAACTGTTGCTCATTTTGGACATTCTCTTTTTCCACTTCTTTGCTGCCTATTAAGCATCTCTGTGGGTCATGTTAGGTTACTGAGGTAGCACCATTATTTTGTAAATAAACAATATAATTAGATCGATCTATATGATCATTCATGCTTCAGTGCTGGGCAGTGGGCATACCATCTGTATTGGATAGTCAAATCTCCCTCATCTAGTTTTGGATTTTGGTTCATGAGATGCCTCTGAAGGATATCTCCAATTCTCTACAACTCAGCTCTACTGGGGTCCATTTTCAGTGGCATTTGGCAAGCCTTTCCACATGGTCTGCTGGGCTTTGGCAAGTTCAGAAGACCAAAAATTGGTCTTTTTCTGTTTGGTAACAGAGTACCAGGAAGACCAGAAGATGTACACCCAAAAAGACCTGAAAATACCGTTGAATTTCAGGAAGCTTCAAATGAAGCTTTTGGGTCTTTTCACCCAATAAATAGTCTTTAGATGTATTTCTGAAAGCCCATTCTGTCTTTTGGCCATCTGGGCATCTGAAAAATCTAATTGAAAAGGCTATCCAAACGGTACCATCTTTTCAGCTATTTGTCTGCCTTAATTATAGATGGGTTTGCGTTGAATTTTTTGGTACAGGATCCTTTTGGCCACAGGGGCTGTATCTGTATGATTATTAAACTTAGACACCTTAAGATACACATTTCATAGTTGGGAAATCAAATTTAGTCCAGAAAATATCCAATTACACTGGCTGAGTTTCACTTGACATCGTGATGGCCTGATGGGATATCTAGATAGTTGATATCTGGCTGAATATGATGGCGTGTCGGGAGATGCATATTTCTCGTCCCCTACCTTAACCAGCTACTGTAATATCGGCTCTCATACCGGAGAAGTTAACTTGGCTTTGCCTTGTGCCCCAAGCCTTGACACCTTAATGAAGGGAAGATAGAAAGAAATTGGAAAAATTAATGTGAGGCCACACGCTTTGGCACAAAAACAAAATCTCAGCCACGACCCAAGGGGGGAAGAGATAAGGAGCTTGTTTCAGAAGCAAAATGGATGTGGCCCAGATTCCATGTATGTGAAGGAACCTTGTGCAAATTGTTCAAGAAAGCCAAATAAAACGCTCGGGGGGCGCCTGACTCGGTGATACCAAGAATGTCTGATGCCTTAATCAATGCTGCAGAGTGATCTAGTATTTTTCCATCTGTCCACTACTTTAAATCTTGAGTTGGCTTTATTTGCCAACTTATTGAGGTCTCGCACGCATCATCTTATATCAGCAAGCTGACTCGGACTGACCCACAGGAAGGCGTCTTTCTCTTATACCTTCCTGGGCTCCATTAAACTTCCTAGATCCTAGTAGTTCATACTCCATAGCTCTTAAAGTGGAATATTGGATCGGAGTCAAATTTGGTCCAGGGAAAAAATGAACCTCATCAACATCATCCAAGCCTTACTCCAACTATATGGGTTCGGGTTGGTCCAGGCTAGCATGAACTTATTTTTTATTTATATAGTTGAATATTTATATGTCCCCGCTCCACCCAAGGATCAAAGTATGGATACGTCTAATGTCAAAAAGTGGGTATCAGTATATCTTTTTTTTTATTATTTTTTATTTTATATAATACCACAAAATTTTAAAACTTCAGAACCATTAAAGTATAGATACATCTTGGAGTCTACCAGTACAGATACTATATGCCTTGTATTGATATTTTAATCATTGGTTCCACCCAACACCAGAAGCTTTAGACAGTCTCTTCCAAGATATGTGAGACAACCTTCAGTGTTAACCATGCTTTGCTTTCATGAGTATTTGAGTGGTTCTAACAGAACTAGTTCGAAATTAGTACACTGCTTTGCTCGGGATTTCTCATGGCGGGGCTCATGGTTTTCTAGAGTCAAGATCAATGCTAAATAAACCACTTGTCACACATCCATGTCACGCATGGTTGCATACAGAAACTGAGAGACTTCATCTTCAAGTATTGCCCTTTTCTTTTGTTCTCCCTTGCACGGTTTCATTGTTCGGCAGGTGAGATCCAACCAACTGTCGAAGTACAACAATTGTAATCGACCCAAGGTTTATTATTTAATTAATTCTTTAACGATGGTTCTGAGTTATCGATTCCAAAATACTTTTAATTGAGTTATCGATTCCAAATTTTTTAAGATTTGGGAAGGATAAGCTTTTGCTTTTAAGCTTTGGGGGGTGTGAAAAACAAAATTGAGGCAAAAAAATATTTTGAGCGTTAGGTAAGAATTGCTTTTAAAAATACCATAATCTGAAGATCAAACATTTTAAAGCTTCAAAGGCCAAAGAACAAAGCCCTAAAGACTCATTTGGGAGGGCTGAAGCTTTGGTTAGACTGCCTTTGAGAAGCCAATGGAAGATGCTTAAGTGGAAACTCGAAAGCTATTTTTAGGGCCGAAGAACAGCAAAGTTGGGCTTTCTAGCTTTTTCACCAAACATTACTTATAAACTGCTTGGGTGAGGCCCAGCTTGCAAAGCCAACAGCCATGGCAAAACCACTAAATTGGGGCTTTGTGATTTTGGGCTTTAGAAGCACAAATCCTGAAGGCTGTCCAAACACAATAATCAAGAATGTAGTTCATTGAAGTTATTTTTTTTCTTTCCTTTTTTTTTTCCAATTAGGTACTCCTATAAAGTTTAACTTTAAATTATTTTCTAAACAAACTGATGATTACATTGACTTTAAAAATATTGCATAACCTAAATAATTTTTACCAATTGAAGCAAAAAGTAATTTTTACGAAAAAACTTAAAAAATAATGATTAATTGTTTAAAATAACATAAAGTTCTTAAATATTAAAAATTTATAGGTACTTCCGTCAATAAAAGTAATGGCATGTTAAAAAAAATTTAGCTCTTAATTTTATATCCTTTTAACATATAACATACCTATAAAGGTAGACTTATTTGCATTTTGGGCAAGTCTTTTAGGCCATGTTTTTCTTTTTGTGTTCAACTATGATACTGGAAAAGATGGTAACCAATGAACGGGTGTCATAACAGTGGTAACTAATCAGGTGGTATTTTCCAAAATTCACTGTGCGGTGGGGGGAGGGAGTTGATTGGTCAAAATCATTCCAGCTGGATCTGCTTCCCACGGAGAACTCCTCACACCAACCTGACATCACATTGCAGCCACATAGGGAACGTTTCCCATATTTAGGGGTGTCAATCGGACTGGATTTGGTCCAGTCCAATCGGATCCATTTACAAATGGACTGGACCAAATCCAATCCAAACTGGATTGGATCCAGTCGATTTGAAATGCAAATGGATTGGATTGGGTCCAACCCTGTCCAAACAAAATGAAAATTCAAAAAATACCTGAAAACCCAGAAAATGTGAAAAAGTTATAAAAGTATATTAAATTTTGTTACAAAAATATAAAAAACAAAAAATTAATGTATCAACCATATATTCAAGGTAGAAATTAATTATTTTCCTAATTCCTCCGAAAATAAACAAAATGGTATCCATCTCCACAATCAAACACCCAAAAAATATCATTTCCTCAGAAAATAAACAAAATGGCCATATCCGAACAAGGATGCTAAATAATTCACAGGAGATGAATTCAACGAGGGAAAATCTAAGTGTGGTATAGCGAATTTGTTTTCTCTGCCACGTCCCACTGAAATACATAGAAAAAGTCAAATCGTGCGTACGGTCATGGGCGACAAGCTACTCCCTCTCTGAGCTTTCTGAGAAGTAGAAGAAACTTGAACCCAATAAGCAGGTGTTCCGTTGTGAAATGTCATTCGGTTTCATTCTCAAACCGAAAATCTCTCCTCTCCTTTTCGGATTTCAAATTTCCCTCACCGTCCGCCTTTCCTTTCTACTCAAACGCCCTGATTGAATTAAGGAAAAAAAGCTGAAGCTACAGGCCCAAAACCCTATTCATGAAGAGTGTGGGGAGAAACGTGGCGATTCGTAGAGGAGAGATGATGATGGTGACCATGCTCCGTTCTGCCGGTGTAAGCACCCTTGAAGCGTCACCGTATTCCGGCGTTATGGTCCACCGGATTATGATGCTTGCGCTTCTCTGTGTTGTTGTTGCATTACCATGTGTTCTTATCTATAATGCTGCCTTTACTTTCTGACTTCTCTCTCTCCCTTTTGATGGTTATTCTATGTTCAACCACGTTTTCTCCTTCGATGCCATTGAGTCTGATTTATCTTCGGTGAGTTTCTCCTTTATTGTTTATTCCTTTTTAACATTGTTTGTTTAACTGCATTTTCTTTATAATTCATTTTAGCCATCCGAGTAATTTAGAAATTCTTTTTTTTTTTTTTTTTGTTTTTCCTTGGACTGGGACTTCGGACGTAGTAGCGGGCCTTAGAATCAGCTAAGTAGATTCAGTGGAAGTTCGTTGGGAATGTCGATTTTTTTAGTAATGTTAAACTATCAGAGTTCAGATGAGAGACGACTGCCGAAGGTTTGTTGAGTGTTTGGTTTCGATTTTAGTTGCTTCAGAGTTCAGATGAGAGACGACCGCCGAAGGTTTCGTGAGTGTCTGGTTTTGATTTTAGTTGCTTTAGAGTTCAGACGAGAGACGACCGCCGAAGGTTTCTTGAGTGTCTGCCTGTCTGGTTTCGATTTTAGTTGCTTCAGAGTTCAAACGAGAACGACCGCCGAAGGTTTCTTTGAGTGTCTGGTTTCGATCTTGGTTTTGATTCAAATTGGTAGGGTTTTTGGCATTGAATTATTGGGTTTTGGTTTTGTGCCGATTCAAACCAGTAATAATACGAGCGATTTTATTTTGGATTGGCCCAACCCAATAACCATAATGGATTGTCCAAAACTGACTTCATAAGATTTGGATCGGTTTGGATCCAATCCAAAACAGTCCAATTGACAGCCCTACCCATACTTGTATGTTGTCATTTATGAGGACATATTTCCAATGCACAACTAGGACGATGCGCATTTTGACAATTCCTAACTGGCAGGTGACTTGGATGCCTGGCTGAATAATCTCTACCTGGAAGGTGGCTTGGACGTCTAACTGAATGGTGACGAGCTGGAGAGGTGGCTCTAATGTTGGTTCTAATGTGATCTGCAAGGACACAATGTTACAGTGCCCGAGTTGCTTTACCCGGGGTGGGCACTCCGATGCTTAAGTTAGCAAATAAGATATTTTAAGATAGTTAAATGTGAGAGCTGGAGAGTTGCGAGGATTAAATTGCGCATCCCCCCCTGGAGTTGGAGGTAAGGCCTTTATATAGGCATTGTTTGGCGTGAGCATCATGAAACATTTCCGGGATCTCTAGGATGATGTGCCTAACTGCTCTGAAGTTCTCGGAGGTAGTTCACGCAGGCCAATCTTTGCGCCTTACTCAGTTTCTCCCAAAACATTCGGTGTGAGAGCTGACTTCTGAGAGACTTGGGAGCGATGGGATGCATGCAGAAATCGACGACAAGCATGTCTCGTAGGTCGCCACCTGGACTTCAATCAGGTCGGCACCAGAGGCAGGTCGCCAGGTCGGCGCTAGAGGCAGGTCGCAAGGTCAGCACTAGAGGTAGGTCGCCAAGTCAGGGCCAGAGGCAGGTCGCCAAGTCAGGGCCAGAGGCAGGTCGCCAGGTCGGCGACAGTGCCAGGTCGTTAGCTGGGACTCCATCATTTTGGTTAAGGCAAGTTGTCGCCTAAATAGTTTTGGGTGTCATCCAGTTGTTTTGAGATGCCATGTGTCATGATGTTAGTGGAGGGCCAAATCTACTCTCATCAATGTCTTTCTGACAGCATAATTTTTCTCTTTTTATTTGACTTTCTTTCATTTTTTTTCCCTGTGAAAAAGGGTGGGGAGAGGAGTTTTGTAGACTTGTTTTTAGCTACAAACTGCTTTGCCACATTGGAGATCTTCACTATTTAGATTAAATAGGGATTTCCCTATATGACCTGCCAATATTTCTGAGAGAGAGGTCTCTAGATTAGTCGCCTCTTTAATCCTCCAACCCAATCAGCCTTGTACCGTATTTCTGTTAGTCTTGGGCGTGAACTTATACTTCAGGCCTGTGGACTGTGGTCTCGCCCGGCCCATGATTATCCCTATGAACAGGTCCATACCCTAATTAGAATTGAAGACAAGCCTACCTCTTGTGAATTTTAGTGAACCCCACCTGGCCCACGACATCATAAGCGTCTAAACACGTTTTCCTGGTTCATAAATAATATAATCAATAAATAAGAAAAAAATATTTAGGGTCCGTTTGGTTCATAATTGAAATTAGAATCAAAATACATTAAAATTAAAATTGGAATGGTCTATTCTTATAGTTTATTTGGTTCAGACATGAATCAGAATGGGAACACTATTTACTTTGGTAAATACACTTACTAGGTAAGTTGCATTATTACAAACGAACAAGATCTAAATGGAGGAACACTATTCCACTAAGAATGGAAACAGGATTCTAATTTCACCGAACCAAATAATTAGAATCGGAATGGTCCATTTTGATTCAGATTCCATACCCCTATTCCCGTAAACCAATTGGGCCCTTAATCACTTATAAATAAGTCATTAAGCATTATCTGATCACTTGTCGAGAAACTTTTTGATTGGAATTTGGAAAGCTTATTATTGACACGTGCAAGACTGGGCTGAATTGTGTTGTATGAAAAGGGTTAAAAGGGGAAGATGGAAAGGGCCCATTTTGTCAATCCAGATGAGCTAGAGAGAAAATCATTGATACCCAGTTGAGCACTTGAGCTATCTATGACGTTGAACACACCAGTGCTCACTGTGGCCCATCCGCACCCCCATGTTGTATCCAACTAATCTCATGTTGCTACATCCGGTTTATATGTGGCCCAAAAAGCTACGCATCCATCCTGAACCTAATGAATAAATGCTTCTTCTCGGGCTTTGAGAAAACTCTGGTGGAAGGTCTACTAGGATGACGTGACACATGCGCCCCGCAGAGGGTGCTCCACAAACGCCCAATTGGAATGAGCTGGGGCGTTTTCTAATAAACTGTGAATTAAATCCAAAAGCTGCAGCTCAATATCTACAAAAACTTTCCACAAAAAAAATCCTAATTGCAACTGGTTTGTAGGTAATCATTTGTTCTCAACGTGATTTTGCTCTAGAAATAGAAGATAAGAACTTGAAAACATGTATCTGATTTCAGTTGGATAACAATAGTTGAGAAGAATTGTACTGATATATATTCTCGATGTGTGGCTGGATGAATGTCGCCAGCAAATCAGCAATGTGTTGTGGTCTTTGGATCTGCAGACCACAACACAATGTTGGCCACGTTCACCCAGCTGTACATTGGGAACATCTTTTGTACTTTATATCACTAATATTCTTGATGTACGTCCAACGTGGCTTGCAATGTGTTGTGGTAAGTACATCCAGACTCTAGAAAACATGCTAATTCAACCAATGTTCAAAATATCGATACACTGATAGGGGTGTATCGGGCGAATCGATACATATTTTTATTATTATTTTTTTTGCAACTGGTTCAGGGGGGCGGTTTAGGTCTCCTCTACCCCCTGACCGGTCAAACCTCCGATACACCCACTATAGGGGCATATCGGAGGGGTCCCGGAACGACACATATTGCCCGATACAGGCCGATACATATTGATTCACTGAACCTTGAATTCAACTAGTCCACCTGAGTAAGATTGGAGTTAGCTTGTTGGATAGGCCCTGTTTGGGTAGACTTCTATAATACAAAGTGTGAAAAACACAATATAGTATTTGTTTCATATATATACTTTATACTTCTATTTTTATACTTTTGAAAGTATGAAAAACACCAAAAGCACAAAAACGGCTTTTTATATTTCGTGCTTTTGAGAAAATTGTGCTTTGGTTTTGTGTGAACGGTGGGTTATGTGTGACCACCTTTCAATAAAACTCTCGACCCTACCTTTGCTCGCTATTGCGAGAATCAGCCGAAGTTGCTGGTCTTAAACCACAAAACCATTAGAAATAGTCACCAGAAGCACAAATGAACATGCTTTTGCCAAAAAAAAAATGGTATTTCTGTTTTGAAAAGAATACTTTCCAAAATTTTTTACCCAAATGGCTTTCAAAACAAAAATATCAAAGTAAGAGTATTTTATGTATTTTGTACTTTGATATTTTTAAAAGTACAAAAGTAAAAAACTATCCAAAAGGGCCTAAACTTTAGTTAGAGCAGGGCTGGCCTGTTTATAAATATAATCATTGCTAGTGTAAAGGGCATTGTTGCACAGTGTGCAAATAAATGATAAAGATATAAACTAACTTTTATGACATGCACCAAAACAAGGTAAGTATCCACTTTTTTTATTAGGTAGAAAAATCACCAGGGTCACATTTGAATGGATTTAAGTACAAAATCAATCACAAAGAATTATTTGGTCTCAATTAAAAACATTTGGGAAATCGTCTAAAACTCACCATCAGTTTTCAACATTTCTCTTAAACTCACCACAACTTTTCAAAATGTCTAAAACTCACCATGTCAGTAAGTTTTTATTTTCCAAAACTTACCTTCCGTTAGTGCACCATTAATGCTTCTTAACAGAGGTGTCCATGGCAGCATAAATAACAATTTTCATGACCAAATTACCCTTGAATGGTGAGTTAAGAGAAAAAAATGGTGTTTTCAGTTTTCAATTTTCTTGTTTTTTTTTTACATTTTTATTGTTTTGTTATAATTTCCAATGTTTTTTATAATTTTTGTTTTTTTACATTTTTCTATTTTCTACAATCTATAAATTTTCCTATATTTTTGTTATTTATTTACAATTTTTTGTGATTTTCTATAATTTTTGTTTTTTTCTACAATTTTTATTTTCTGATCTTTTTTTTTTCAATTTCTATAGTTTCTATAATTTGAAAACAATTTTTATTTTGTTTGCAATTTCTATAATTTTTTATATTTTTTGTAATTTTTATATTTTTATGTATTTTATATTTGAAAATATGTTTTTGAACCTTTTCCTTTTTTGCATGTCTAAATATTAAAATGGTAATATATTAACACTTGTTAATTTATTTTATATATATTTTAGATTTTTCTATGAAGGTTAAAATGGTAATATATTAACACCTGTTAGTATGTTTAATGTCAAGTTAGTGACATGGTGAGTTTTAGACATTTTGAAAAGTTGTGGTGAGTTTAAGAGAAATGCTGAAAACTCATGGTGAGTTTTAGACAATTTCCTAAAACATTTTCTATTGTATTTGAGGTAAAGAAACATATTTTTAGAATCAAACTTTTACTCTAAATGAAAATTTAGAATCAGTTTCACATCTCTACTTATTTCATTCAATAAAGTACAAAGAACCCTTTTATAAATAAATTTTTATTTTATTCCTAACCAAAAGTTCCAATTAATTCTTTTCTTTGAACTTCATTAGCAAGAAAATCCACATTTTATTTTTCAATATTAATCACATATCCAGGATTTTCTAGAAAATCTTGGGTCATCCTACACACACATATGTATTAAATATTATATCTCTTTGATTGATAGAGAATTAAAGTCAAAAGACTTGTTGCAGTAAGATCTCAACAATATCAAATATTTCCAACTCTCCATACAAACAAAAAAACATGAAAGTTTGTTATTGGTGGAATAGCCCACCAAACTGGTTGGAACCTTACCTCTATAATCTCTTTGTTTAATAAATTATTTCAACTACAAAAATTGTTTGGATATACTTATATCTGATAAAAGTGAAAATTGGACAATGAACAAATCTAGAACTCCTACCTCTACTGTTTTCAATGTTTATTTTGGTAAGCTCAAAAGAACAAACTTTCCTAATATTGCTACACTGACTGTACTAAAAAACCTCAGCTTAGATAACTCACAACACAAAAGTTGAAGAAAAAACCAATATTTAAACCTTTAGCACAATCTAAATAAGCCCTAAACCCCACTACAGGAAAACCTTGTCCTTTCACTAAAAGGTAGGTGATGCTGTCCGGTTCGAGGTGTTTCCGAACTGAGGACACTATCAGATAATCCTGCCAACTAGACGAGTTCGAGGTTGAAGGGTGAAGTCACGCATTGAGATCTACAACTAGGAGAAAGGTTGAGCAAAGAAAGGGGTGGTCGGGTCGAGCAGGTTGAAATAATGCTGGTCTGAGCCGAAGAGATAGTGTAGAGAGATTCAAAGAGTGTTCTTTCAGTCCCTTACCTTGAGCGGGGAATACCGATTTATAGTTGGGTGTTCGTGTCGTAGATGGATAGGGCTTCTGGGGTTGTCGGGATGAGGTCGTTCGTTGAGGTCTTTGGGAGGTTTCCTCTTCCCCGGTAGAGTCTACTACTTTGTCCATACAGGACATTCATTCTTAGTCGTGCTCTTCTATCGTATGTGGTGTTGATGTGGTTAGAGAAAGAGGATGGCAGCAGAGGTTGCCACCAAGGTTTAAAATTTCGATACAATATGCCCGATATAGGGGCGTATTGTATTGTATCTTTTAAAAGCTGATACAAGATACACATGAAAATCGGAGGTTTCGTCTTTTTTCATGCGTATCGGGGGCGTATCAGGGCATATCGAGGGCGTACCGGGGGTGTATCAGGGGCGTATCGGGAGTGTATCGGGGGCGTACCAGGGGTGTATCGGGGCATATCGGTAGCGTATTGACAAAAAAGATACAGCCAAAAACTAAAAAATATGAAAGTGGGAAAGCAAGCTTCTTTTCCCTGAAATAAGCCTTCTTTCACCCCCAAATGACTCTAAAATTCCAAATTTCATTCCTAGTGTGCTAGATTTGCAAAATTTTGCAAGAAAACAAGTGTGAATTGTTAACTTTTTTTAAAGAATTTTCAAATGTTGAAAAAATATGGCAAAAAAGGTATTTTTTTTTCAATCTTTTATAATATCTTGTGATTTCTTTTTTTTTTTTCTTGAATGTTTAAATTTATGTTGATTTACATTTCTTACATTCAAAATCACAATTTTTTTGTGCTATTAGTAGATTTATGGAAATTTTATGAAGATATTTGGGGAAAATATAAATTAACAAAAAATTTGAAAATGGAAGTTTTTTCTTTGCCTATAAAGACAAAATATGTTTTAGATCTATGGATTTATCTATCATATCCATAGAGCAATTGAAATTTCTTCTTTAATATATTTTTTTTTTCATTTTTTATATTTTTAGAATTAAAAAATAAATAATAATTAATTATATTTTATCATTTGATCATAACAATTGAATATATTATAATTCCATGGATGATCTATCATATCCATAATTGAAATTTCTTCTTTAATATCTATTTTTTGAATATATTAAATAATGTTTATTTATTTTTTATAATTTTTGAAAATGAATAATAAATAATAATTATTTAAATAATAAATAATTATTAATTATATTTTCACATAGAAGTTGTGCCAATGCATGTTTTATGGTTGGATAGGAGAGTTGGGTTTTTCTCATCCCATAAAACATTACAACTTAAGAATTATAATTTATAAATTATAGTTAAGCATAGGATTTTTAATGAAATTATAATTAGCTATAATATATTTCTTCGTAAAACAATTAAAATATATTAATTTAATGTATATACACCTCATTGAGGTCTTATATTTAGTGTTGTTGATGTATTTTTTGATTTATTAAAGCATTTATAGTGTTTCCAAGCGTATCTTAGTTTTTCTCCAGTATGCATGCATATCCAAGGTGTATCCCGATACGTATCTTAAAATTGCCTTTTCGATACACTTGGCATTTTCAATACTTTGAACCTTGGTTGCCACATGGCATCCTTGGCCAGCTCAACCATCATTGGGCCCCATTCTTAGCGAAACAATAGAAGGAGGGTTTCTTCTTTGTGCGCTACCCGAGGGGCTGGTCGTTCCCCGCCGAACTGTTAACCCTGAGGACCAAAGTGAAGGCATCAGCTGAGGCTGAGCTATCTAGGGAAGAGTTAATGGCCATCAAGAGGATAGAGAGGGTCGACGTGCAGGAGTACACGTCGTTCTCAATGTTGATTTGTGCTGGGATGATGGAGCCCTTGGTTGGTGAGTCCTTGCTTTTGTAAGTGTTTCTTTTTGCTTTATTTATTCGGCTTCGACTAACTTGTTTTTTTTTTTTTTTTGGCAGATATGGAGATCATGGACGAGGAAGAGAAAACCAAATGTATGCAGGCTACCATGCAAAGGAGGGTGGCAGCCCAGGTTGGGGTAGCTTAACAACAACGTCGTCTTGAGGTTGTGAACCCTCGACCGAGCAAGAGGCCTAAGTTAGTTGAGGGAGATGTGGTGGACATTGGCTTCGAAGGGTCTCCACCAAGGTCCATTTCGTAGAGAGGTTTTGAGATCCCATTTCTAGGTTTGGCATAGTCAGATGTTGAGGTTTACAAGCTAAGCTGGAGTGTTTGGCCGAAGGACACTCTAGAGACCAAGGGCATGCCCTAGTAGTTGGGTAGGGTCATTCTACTACTAGAATCCAAAGAGAAACCAACAACTGCACGACCGGGCGTTGGAGAGCGCCATCATCTGGGAGTTCATTGCGGTAAGATTCCGTATTCTCTTCTATTATTCAGTTTGTTTTCCTGTGCTCGTTAGCTTTGTGTTTCTCAGGCTGTCTGCGCGGTGACGACATTGGTCAATAGGATGCACACCTTTTGTCAAATGGCCAAGGCTTGGGTGTGCGAATTCTCTCGTCTACAGGCATAGATGGTCAAGCTGAGACAAATGGTGACGGCCAAGGACGAAGAGCTATGGAATTTGAAGAGCCACGCTCGTGAGCTCAAGGGAGATCACAACAAGGCGATGAGTGGTAGTTATCAAGTACAACGAGTTTGAGGAGTTCCAGATTTCCCTCGATGATTATGCTACAGACTCTTGGTAAACTGGCTTTGCTCGATGCTTAAGGAGGGTCATTTGCCAGTTTCCGGAGGTGGCCGAAGTCATTCAGGGGTTCAGCCTGTTTGATGGCAAAGAGCCTAATGATGCCGCTATTGCTGATGCCCAGGAGTGAGCCGAGGATCTCCCATTGGATAGTTGACATGCTTTTTATCCTCTTGTTTTGTTGTATGTAGCTTGGTATGCCGAGCTTACAATCAATGTATCAACTTTTTCATTAATGGAGGTTTGACCTTTCTATTGAGCACTTTCTGTGTTGTTTTTCCCTTTTTCTAAGTTGTTGTGCTTCGCAAATAGTTTGGTCGGTAGGGAGTGTAGGTTGTGCTTTTGTACTTGGCTCTCAAGCTAGTCAAAGGTCATTGATCTTCACTGGATGAGGTCTCTAGTTTAGTGGTCTCGGTCATACACTATCGAGGCCTCTGGCTTAGTTGTCTCGGCCTTATGTTGGTTGATGTCTTTGGTCTTTGCTGGCCAAGGTCTTTGGTCATTTTGTGCTTGAAGATGATTCTTTATTTATTGAATTTGTATAGTCCGGTCACTATTAGTGTTCGGAGCTAATGGTCGTCAGTACATTATAGTTTTGGAACTCTAGCTCCTTAGGTAGATTTTTCGTGCCTAGTTTCCCCTTTTAAGGGTCGTCCCACCCGAGATGAAGGCGATGACCCCAACCAGGGGAGCTCGTGCTGGGGGCTCATTGGCGTGGTGCGGTTCTTTTCTAGGTTTGTGTTTTTTGATGTTGATGAATCCGTGAAGGTATCCACCTTAGTCGAGGTCTTCTATGTGGTGGCAGAGGTCGTGGAAGCTCTAGGTGTCGTGGCCATGGTCATGGTGGAAGTCGTAAAACTTATCTTGATTTCTCTTGTAGCCCTGGTTTTTCATCTTCTCGAACCACTTGACGAAGTTGCAGTCATGGATTTGCATCAATATGTGAGCCCGCAGAGCGTTGAGTGAAGTTATGATACATTGGTGATAGTGTCCTCAATTTGTAATCAGGTCAGCGATCTAGCCTCTTGGTGTCTCGGTCCAGTCCTCGACCATTGTGCTCTCTATGCTTTCGGTCATGTTGGTCTTCATCCTCCATGCGTAGCACTTGGGCCTTTTCAACATTCATATACTTTTTGCATGTTTCATGAGTGCAGTCAGGTTGGGCGGAGGTAGGGGTGCTCATGGTTCAGTTTTTTGAACTGTAGGTTATTTTTTGAACCGAACCGACTTGTTCGATTTTTTAAGCATCTGAAACGAAACCGAACCGATGAAGCCGATTAATTGTGGTTCAATTTTTTGGTTTTTTATGCTCTCAAAAATTAAAAAAAAAGGAAGACGAAGAGAGAGCGAAGGATGACCTGCTTTATCCCATTGGGAAGATGAAGAGAGATGAGAGATTGAGAGAGAGTGAGTGAGTGACTGAGAGAGATGAGAAACTGAGACTCTAAGAGAGATGAGGGACTGAATGAGAAGTGAGAATTGAGAGAGAGTGGTTGAGAGAGAGAACTAAGAGATCGTCGGTCGGTCTGGGATTTTTTCTCGTTTGGGAAGAAGAGAGATGAGAGACTGAGAACTAAGAGTGAAAGGGAAAGGGAAAGGCGTTTAGGTTAATTTGATTCGAAGAGAGGAAGACTAGAAAAGGGTATTTGATTTTAAAAAAAATATTATAAATAATATTATATACCGGTCGGTTCGGTTAACTGCTAGTTTTTTAAAAGGTTAACCAAAACTGAACCGATCGGTTCGGTTAACTGATTTTTCGATTCGGTTTTGGTCGATTTTTCGGTTAGTTCAGTTTTTCGATTTTTTTTGCTCACCCCTAGGCGGAGGGTTCTTTTGCAAAAAGAAGCTGAACATCGAGGAGCGCAGTCCGCTCATGATGGCGGTCACAACTATTGACTAGTTTAGAGCTCAGACCTGGAGGTCCTCAGCACTGAACCTCGCCATGTATTCCCTCAAGGTCTCTCCTCTTCTTTGTCGCACTTACATGAGGCTAGTTGATGTTTTCTAGTGTCTTTGGCTGGTGGTGGACTGCGCTAGGAACTACGTCTCCAATTGCTCTCAAGAGGATATGGACCACAGAGGAAGGGAGGCGTCCAGGTTCTGATGACACCATGGAGGGTGGAGATGGAGACCTTGCACATAAGGCCTTCGGAAGAGCTGTGCAACATCATTATCTCCTTGAACCCCTCAATGTGGTCATTGGTCCAAGGCTCCATCGTACTTCTCAAACTGAGGAGGTCTCCATTTGACTGGGGGAAGCTCGTCGACGATCTCTTGGATGAAGACAAGCTCTATTGCGGGCTATTGGCTGTGGTGCTACTCTGTTGGTCGAGCTATAGGAAGGGCAACGCTTCTTTCCGCTTGGTTGTGCTCCAGTTCGACCAAGCGCTCTCTTAGTTCTCTGATCTTGGTGTCCCTTTCGGCTAGGACCACATTCACGGACTTCTCCCCTTTTGGGATTGTAGGTTGATCTTGGACCGTGTTGGATTCGACTATCGAGATTGGCGGATGTGACAGACATTGACCGGGCCATTCTTTCGTCGGTACTTGGGCGGAGTGATGGGATTTACTGTGGGCATCGTGTGCACAAGGCTAGGCTAGGGAGTGGATTCTTCTAGATGGCTACGGTCGTTCATGGTTGGACTGGGCCCTATGTCTATCTGTGTGGAGCCTTTTGGGGTCCTTGGTGCGACGATCGACTATAGTAGGCACTTGTCTGGCAAGGTGAGTAGCTTGGGGAGCATGAGTTGGTTGCCCCAGCATCTCCATCATGGCTAGGATGTGGTTGACTTTTTGCTGCATGGCTTGGAATTGCTCGAGGTCGACCGTAACCTAATGTTGGGGCTCTCGAGGTGAAGAGTTGTGATGTAAGCGGGACCCCTGAGATGTGGAATGGGCTCCAGAGTGGTCGGATGTGTTTTTAGGCATGGTTGCTTTGAGTCCGTAGAGAGGTGTTTTGGAAATGGCTTTTTGCACGGTTCCCACAAACGGTGCCAATCTAATGTTGTCTAATCCGAGGTGTTCCGAACCAAGGACACAATCAGATAATCTTGCCAACTAGATGATGCCAAGGTGGAATGGTGAAGATGCACACTAAGATCTTCAACTAGGAGAAAGGTCAGAGACTCGATGACTTATTCCTTGGATAGGTACTCGACGCTTAAGTCAGTCGAGTAAAGAAAGGGTGGCTGGGCCGAGTAGGTTAAAATAATGTTGGTCTAAACCAAAGAGATAATACAAAAAGATTCAAAGAGTGTTCTTCCAAAAGTCCCTTACCTCGAGAAGGGAATACCTATTTATAGTTGGGTGTCCTTGTCCTATATGGATAGGGCTTTTGGGGTTATCAGGATGAGGTTGTCCACTGAGGTCTTCGGGAGGTTTTCTTTTCCCCAGTGGAGTCCTTTTCCTTGTATGTACAAGACACTCCTTATAAGTCGTGCTCTTTCATCATATGTGGTGTCAACGTAAATAAAGAGAGAGGACGGCAGTGGAGGTTGCCACGTGGCATCCTTGGCTAACTCAACCAACACCCGAACAGTAGGGATGCTCACAGTTCGGTTTTTCAAACCATGGGCTCTTTATTGTAACTAAACTGGTATCACCGGTGCCATTCCCTGAAGCTGAAAGCAAACCGATACCACCAATTAACTGGTTAACTGGTTTTGGTTTTTTATATTATAATATTATAAATAAATATATAAATATGTATTAGATATTTTATATATATCAATAAATATATAATATATATAGGATATCAGAGAAGAACATACTTGAAAGTTACGAACCCTAATTTGTAGAGGTAGAAAAGTTGGAAATCCATGGCGAGATATTGCAATAATGGCAAATTAAATTCATATCCCCATCACAAAAGTTTGTTTCTTAAAAAAATATACAAAAAAAAATTCGATCTTTTTATTTTTATGAAATTAAAACCAAAACCGATGCGATCGATTCCTTAATTAAAGAGAGCATGAATCGTAGAGCTGAAACCTTACACGACTCAAAGTTTATGCTTGTCGTGAGTTGACCAGTGCATGTATGGCGGAGGCCTTTGTTAAGAACTGTAAGCATTTGAAGAAGCTTTCCTATGAGTCTTGCATGTTCTTCATCATAGATCACTGCTTTGCTCTCAATAGAGCAGTTGATGAAGCGATTCTGTGGTTGAAAAACAAAGATGACATGTTGCTACGTGCTTAATTCTTTCGATGTTTTTTTCGAAACACTTTCTTGTTGCAAATCATTGTGCCACATGGATGCAGATAATCCACATGTATAAGAGAGCAGAAATCAGAGAGAGAAAGACATAAGTACTAACCAAGGTTCAAAATATCGATACGCCTGATACGCCTCTATCGGCATATCAGGCGAATCGATACACATTTTTATTGTTTTTTTTTTATTTTATTTTTTGCAACCGATTCAGGGGGGCCGGTTTAGGTCTCTTCTACCCCCTGAACTGGTCAGACCTCTGATATACCCATTGTAGGGGCATATTGAAGGAGTCTCAGAATGATACATATTGACTGATATGGGCCGATACGTTTCGATACTTTGAACCTTGGTATTAACAAATTAAAAATGGTAGTTCTTGAAAACAGAAAGAAGATCAACAACCAAATAAAGAGCAATAGAGAGAAGAGAGAGTTAAACTCAGTTTGGATCTTCTACCCACAAGAACCCTACTCACATGGCCACACCTCACTATAGCTATACATTGAGAGAATCTCCCATAATTGCATATATTTGCATGTACAATTTATGGGTTGATGTCCCCAATATACAGCTGTAGTTTCACGTAAATAAATTTGGATTGAATTACACTCAGGATTTCCTACTCACTTTTCCCACTCATTCCCTCCCTACAGTGAATTGGAACCACACATCTCTATTATGAATTAAGAGATGTGTGGCTGCAATTCAGGACGGATAGGAATTGGACAGGGCACGATTGATAGGGGGCAAATTTTGGAAAAGAAAGTTTGATCAGCCACGAAAGAGACAAAGAGAGAGAATCAAACTCCTTTTATATACATTAGATATATCTAATGAATCTTATGAATGATCTCATAAGTCTCATACTAAACCTATTAATCAATCTACATTGATTTCAGTGATTCGATCATGATCATATTCACTTTTAAAGGGCAATGGCACTTTGCTTGCAATTATGGCACCAAAGTTGACCTAATTTTTTATTAGGCACTGCTAATTAACACTTCTTTTCCTTTCCCTGTTTTACTTCTGACACCTTCTCTGATACCTCCATTAATCATTAATCACTATTATAGGTGTTTTGACTTTGTTCTTTGCTAAGGATATCTCCCTCATGGTTCTCGAATCTCAATCCACCATGTGCAGTTTTGGGTGTTTGTTAATGGTGGGTTGTACTTGGAGCAGCCGTATCTAGGGGTGTCAACGGGTTGAGTTTTTGTGCGGGTTTTGGTTCAATCCAATTTCGACGACCCGAAATCACTCCATCAAAGCATAATTGAAAAAGGTTAATTAGTGACCCACATCTGGATTCCAACCCACCCATGAACAGGGCCAAAGTGACATTTACTGTTTTTTTTTTTTTTCAATGTCGTTATGTCAATTATTGTTTCGTGTTTGGTTTATGTCAACTCTAATAAGCTATCCGATTAAGACTAATCAAGATGAATTTATCACTTAACCTAATTCACTGAAACATCTAGCTAGCAGAAGCAGACCCTACCTTCTTATTGCTAATTTTTTATTTCTGATTTATTTTTGAAGAAACCAAGTACAGACTTAATGGTTAATGTGATGGATTCTTTCCTAAAGGAATGAAATAAATGTGATAAAAGTAAAGGCATGCCTGATGATTGGCTCAATTGTTCTTCTATTAAACTGGACGCATTCTGGATCCTTGTAGGGCGGGTGGGCTGGCAGCACATGGACGGACATTGGTGGCTATCAAAGCATTCCAATCCAAAAGTCTTTGAATTCCGAAACCCAATCTATATATCTATCTATCTATATATATATATATATTAAAATTGGTCCTGCCATGTTAGCAGGAAACCCCTTATTATATTTTTCTGTTTTTTTTTTTAAATTTTCTTAATTTTTTAATCCATGTAATTATCTCACAACCAATCTTTAGGAAGCTTGGGAACGTTTGGACTTTCAAAGCCCCTCCTGCCCATGTTTGCCATTAAATCCTATCTTATAGGAAGCGTAGGAACTTTGGACTTCCAAGCTTTTCTACAAAAACCATTGGACTCCCTTGCATGTTATCTCTTTTCTTTTTTTTCAGTCTGACTTTATTCAAGTATCAAATTCGCATTCACTCGAGCAAACATGATTTAGCTTATAGAATCTCAGCAATTCTCCAATTTGCTTGTTTAGACTAGGTACGTATTTGCTTTTTTTTTGCGAAAGATAGATTTGATTAGGTGATTTTTTTTTTTGCATTATTGGGTGAATTATTAAGTATTTTTCTGATGTTGAGTATCAAAAATAAAATCGACTCATTAAAATGTAGAGAAAACAGCAAGAAAAAGCAATAAAAAATGATAAAAAAAGTTAACCGGGTCGTCGCATAACCTGTTTCAACGGTTGGGCGAAGAAGACAATGAAAACGGGTTTTCGCGATCCGTTTTTGATAGAATATCGGGTAAGTCCGAACACAACCGTTTTAGGACTGTTCGCACCAATCGTCCATTACACGGTTAATTACAATAATTAATGTTGATTAACATTAACAGTAATTAACGTCAATAAATTTAATGTTGATTACGTGAATTGGTTGTGAGATAATTAACGACCAAATGTTAATAAATACTGTATTAACGTCAAAAAATTTAATGTTGATAAAGTGGATTGGTTGTGAGATAATTAACGTCCAAACATTAATAAATACTGTAATTAACTGTAACCACAGTATTATTTATTGGTTGACGTTAATAATTACAGTATTATTTTAATTACAATACTTTTTATAATTACAGTATTTTTCTAATTTTTAATAATTAACATTATTTTAAAAATACAGTATTTCTTAATTAACAGTATTAATTACAATATTAAATTAATTAGCAGTAATTTTAATAAATACAGTATTTTGTAAATTACATTATTTTTTTAAAAACAATGTATTTATTAAATAACAATATTTAAAAAAAAACAACCAAAAACTATGTAACTATGTTTATGAAAATATGTAATTAACAGTATTTAATTTAGACTATTTAATAAATACATTACTTTTAAAAAATAATACATTTTTAATTAAAAGTAATTAACAGTAATCAATTAGGTTGATTAACATTAACAATAATTAATTACTGTTAATTACTTTTAATGAATTAATTATTATTAATACAACATAATTGATTACTGTTAATATTACCAGTATTTATTAAATATAGTATTCACTGATTAGAGTAATTTAATAATTAATTTTTTTTTATAATTTCAGTATTTTTCAGAATTTTTAATAAAATATATTTAATGACATTTAAATAATTAAAATATTTTAATAAATACAGTATTTATTAATTACAAGTATTATTAATTACTGTATTTATTAATTAACAGTAATTTAATAAAAATATATTTATTAAATAACAGTATTTAAAAAAAAAACAAAAATAAACTGCAATTAACAGTAATGTATTTATTAAATAACAGTATTTTCAAAAAAAGAAAATTAATAGTAATTATTTTTTATAATTAACAGTATTTTGATAATTTTTAATAATTAACATTATTCTAAAAAATACTGTATCTATTAATTAACAGTATTGAATACAGTATTTAATTTACACAATTTAATTATAATAATAAGTGATTATCACAAAAATTAACCGTAATTATTTTGATTTACACTATTTAATAAATACATTATTTAAAAAAATGATATATTTTTAATTAAAAGTAATTAACACTAATTATTGTAATTAACAGTAATTATAATCTAAGCTATAAATAGCATAAAATTACACATAATTATCTGGTAATTATATTTAATTAGTTTTTGCCAAGAAATTACCAGTATATTTTCTAAAAATATGATGATTTCCAGAAATTTATATATATCTATATATATCTATATATATATATATATATATAAAACTGGACATGCCATGTCAACATGTCTCTCATTTCTCCCCCACTCTTTTCCTAATTTCTCAGAATTTTGAATTTCCTATTTTCTTAATCCACATAATATCACTTAAACCAATAAGACGAGTTTGCAGCGAGATGTTTTGTAGGAGGTGTTTGGACTTCCAATGCATCTCCTGCCACAGGCTTTTATTTCAAGGATACTCCAAACTCCTCTCTATTTTCTTCCAATGCATCTCACTCAAAGTTACAAAGCCACCTCAGACATTAAAAATATGAGATTGGTGAACACAGAAGAATAAAGCCACATCCTCCAGTTTTTTTATTGTTATTCAGTGAACACATATCAGGTATTTTTAGATTATGTGTTTTCTATTTTTCTGGGGTGCTAAATCCTATTTTTTGAAAGTAAACTCTGTATCATTCTTTAGTTTTTTATCATTCTGTATTGTATTCACAGAAAGTAAACTCTGTGGCAACGTTGGAGATAAATCCTATTTCAATAGTTTCAAGTACGTTGGAAATAAAGTTTTGAAGAAGTTTACAGATTGGTAATGAGAACGTTGGAGATAAATTTTAGGTTAGTAATTTTTTCTTTGTTTTTTGTTTTTCATCTTATAGTAAGTTGGAGAGATAAGTTTCATTTTTCTTTGTTTTTCAATTTTCTTTAGAAATGCATCGCTTTTCCATTTTAGGGTGGTTTTTCTGTCTTTCATTTTTCTTCTTCCTTGTATTCTGAAATGCGACTTTGGTAACTCTTTTCCATTTTAGGTTAGTTTTCAGGCGTGCTTTTCACCAAGAAACACTTCATTCAAGTCGGTTCTGGCCTTTGAAAGCTTAATGTAAAATACATTAATGATATCTATTATGTTATAAATAGTATAAAATTACAAGCTATAAACGATTTAATTAGAAGTATTTACAATTGCATTATTATTCTTAATTTTTAATAATTAACATTATTTTAAAAAATATAATATTAATTAATTGCAGTATTTAATTAGAAATATTTATAAATGCATTATTTCACTTTTTTTACCAAATCCCGTGATAAAAGTAAAGGCATGCCTGATTATTGGCTCAATTGTTCTTCTATTACACTAGACGCATTCTGGATCCTTGTAGGGCGGGCGGGCTCGCAGCACATGGATACTGGTGGCCATCAAAGCATTCCAATAAAAAAGTCTCGAATCCTGAAACCCAATATATATATATAAGTGGTCTCAATTCTTATCTTCCAGCCTAGAGACTGAGGCCTGCTTATCCTTGCAACTTAATACATCAAAACTATTAGTGGCTCGGCGGCTCCCATCATGATGAAGATTTTTCTTCGGTCTGGAAATGGGCAACCCGAACCCGAACCCAAATCTGATTCTTTTTTTCTTTTTTCTGTTTTAAACCCAATGGGTTATGCTGGTCCTTTTGTCGCAAAATACTAGGGCTGCAAATAGATGAGATTGAATCGGATATAGGTATATCTGATTTTATATATCCATCAAATGTCTAATGGTTTCGAATTGATAAGAATTACAATTGAATATTAAATCTTATAAATAAATTTGACTTCAAAATATTATATATTATTAATAAAATGAACTAAGAATGACTTTAATATTATATTTAATGAACAAAATCAATTGAAAATTACTTGTATACAACTTGAACGTATGACAATTTAGTAAAAATACAATATTGAGACCTAACTTGAACAATAGATATAATATAATCTTTAAATACATATAAGCATATATGTTTACCGAATCGAATATATTGGATCGGATTGGGATAGATCCATATTTGATCGGATTCAATCACCTTTAGATCACATTTGAATTCAAATTCGGATAATCAGATACCGTTTACAGTCCTAAAAATAACCATCTCCAGCCTCAAAAAAAATTAGAGAAACTATCATGTCAGAACTCAGAGCCACAGTGCAGTCATTTCAATTCTCACAATATTAATTTGACAATAGATAAGAGAAAAAAAAAATAAAATAACAACATTGTCAACGGAACTGCAACGTTGACAAAGAGGAAATTAAGAAATGGCGTAGAAGTAGATTTGGATTTCTAGGCATGTGAGCTCCAGGACATGGAAACGGGAGCCACCCAACCTCCAACTAGAGAAGCTACGGAGATCAATAAATGTAGGTCCATCAACACAGCCATCTTTACTGATCGAGTTCATTCCTGAATTCAACTCATCTCTCCATCTTTTGATGCCTTTGTCAGCAAAGGCCAAGATGAGCTCTTCCTTTCCATCTTTTCTTCTTCTTCTTTTTCTCTTTCTAACCGTTGTGTTAGTCACTACTTCGTCTGTAGCTCAAGCTCAAACCCAGTTGAAGAACAGGAGCTTGAAATCTCCTTTCTCCGCCATCTACGTGTTCGGGGACTCAACTGTGGATCCTGGAAACAACAACTACATAAAAACTCTTCTTAAGAGCAATTTCACACCCTATGGAAGGGATTTTCCGAATCACAAGCCGACTGGAAGGTTCACCAACGGGAGGCTTGCCACAGATTTCATTGGTAAATTAATCCAGTTGACGTAGAATATGGTAATTGAGCTAAGCTAAGCTAGATTGTGAATGTGATTAACTTTTGGTAAATTGAATACAGCTTCATATCTGGGACTCAAAGAATTCGTGCCACCTTACTTGGATAAGACACTTAGTCTGCAGGAGTTGATGACTGGAGTCAGTTTTGCCTCCGCCGGGTCCGGTTATGACCCACTCACGTCGCAACTGGCGGTCTGTCTCTACTTCTTATGCAACGTATCAGGGTGTATCGGCTGATACGTATCATATGGATGATCCTCCGATATGCCCCTGAACCAGTTTGACCAAAAAAAAAAAAGAAAAACTAAAAGCGGCCAAAACTACAGGCCGATACGCCTCCCCCCCACCTTCATTATCAATCTTCTCAAGTATCCCAGTAAATTTATAATCGAATTGGTTGATTTGTTTTTGATGGACTTCTTTGATTTCAGAGCGTAATTGACATATCTAAGCAGCTCGACTACTTCAGAGAGTACAAGACAAGGCTAGAACAGGCAATTGGAAAGAAGAAAACTGCTAATATCATAGAAAAGTCTGGGGTTGTCATCAGCTCTGGTTCTGACGATTTCATGTTCAATTACTTTTTGGTCCCAATTCGTCAACTGGAATTCACTGTCGATAGTTACCAGCAATTCCTGATACAAAATCTCTGGCAGACAGTAGAGGTTTGGCTCCAATATCCTCTTATGATGCACGAAAGCCCTACGATGAGTTTTAGCTTTAGTCCCCACTCTTAATTTTTTTTGAGAAATAAGAGGGGGAAAGTTATTCCCATTAATCAATTTTACGGTGTTCTTTTCTTAGTAAGCTCTAAGCCTCATGGAAAGTTAGTTTCTTCTTTCTGGATATCATTTACCCCGGTATTTAGTAAAACCCAAATAAATGATATACTCTTGGAGGGTAAATAACTTTTCCAGCTGGGAAAATGTTTACAAAATATAATGGGACATGTATTTTAAAATTGATTTTTTATAATTAAAAATGTCATTATATAATTTACCTAAGAATCAAAAGAACATGAACAAATTAACTTATCCAAATAATTATTTCCCATGAGAAAATATTTAATTAGATGATTGTACTTATCCAGATTGGATAAGTGGCCTTGAAAAATGAGTGGGACTGGCTGCTGCATTTGGCATTCCTTATTTTAAGGACTTATCTCATTTTTACAGTTAAGAATTGGTATTCAATGAGGTATTTTAACTACAAAAAAAGGAGATAAGTCCTTAAAATAAGGAATGCCAAATAAAGAGCCCAGATTTCCTACTCACTTTTCCTATCCACTCTCTACCTGCAGTGAATTGGAGTCACACATCTCTCAATTCATAATAGAGATGTGTGGCTCTAATTCACGGCGGATAAAAAGTGGATAGGAAAAGTGAGTAGAAAATTCCGAGTGCCAAATACAGCCTTAAAGTGAATTAATGGAAGCTAAGCACTTGATTGTGGTGGCAGAGTTTATGGAAGCTTGGAGTTCGAAAGATTGCAGTGTCTGGACTTCCTCCACTGGGTTGCTTGCCTCTGGTTATCACCCTTAACCCAATCAATACAAATGAAATCATAGAACGAGGTTGCATCGAGAAGTATTCATCTGCGGCAAGAGATTACAATCAGAAGCTCCAAGTTGAATTGGCAACCATGAAGAAACATTACGCAAAATTGGGGGGTCGAATAGTCTATGTGGACATATACCAGCCATTGCTCCAATTGATCCAAGGACACAAACAGTTTGGTAAGTCACCTAACCTGAATTCATGATATATATCGTGAGATGGTAGTAGAAAACCAGAACATGGTCATCAAGCTGCACAAGGGGTGATGGACCGGGCTGGGCTGGGCCTCCTACCTGCTATAAAGAGCATCATGCAATCCTGGGCCTTGTCTTAGGGCTGCAAATGGTGTCGTATTCAAACTGGATTTCCTGCTCACTACTCTTTATCCACACTTAACCTGCCGATGAATTGTAGCCATACATCGCCATCTTGCAATCTGAGATGTGTGGCTGCAATTTAATGCAATAATGCGTATAGAGCGTGGGTAGAAAAAGTGATTAGATCATATTCCAATTGTCTAAAGTCAAATTCGAATTCAATCCCATTAACACTTAAGAGTGATACAAAACTCCATTTGTTTATAATTTTACTCATATTGGATCAAATATGGATCCACGTACCCCTATCCAATTTGATTTCATATGTACTTAGAATTTATATTGTACCTATTGGTTGGAATGTTGTGTTTTATTAAATTATCATAGGTTCAAATTTCATACAGTTTCTTACCAAACAAGTTTCATACAATTAATTTTCAAATCATTTTGTTCATGGGATACAATACCAAAGTCATTATTAGTTCATTTTATAAATAATATACAATATTTTGATCATTTTGACTCTAATTTGATTATATTATTCGAATGTCGGATTGCAATCTGAACTCGATTCAAATTTAATATAAATCAATTGAATAAGATCTAATTCAAAAATATAAATGGTCAAATTTAGATCTGTCTATATCTGATTCAATTTGATCCATTTGTAACCCTACCTGGCCTGGTTGGCCAAGACCACCACTGGCTAAAATATACCGGCCTGGTTGGCCCAATATGGTCCGGTTCGATTCTGGTAGGGGCTTATAAGCTTATTAGGACGGTCATATATAAGCTGTTGTGACAGAAAGCATTTGATGATATGCCAATTTTGTTTTTGACATGGATGCAGGTTTTAAGGAGTGGAGGAGAGGATGCTGTGGAACAGGGCTGGTTGAAACAACGTTCTTGTGCAATCTCAAGTCTCCAGTTTGCCCGGATGCTTCTAAATACATCTTTTGGGATTCTGTTCACCCAACGGAGAGAACATACTTCCTCATATTCAACACCTTTAATGCCACTATTAATACCCTCCTAAATTAGCTCTCTTATTCAATCTTCCAACTTCTTCTTCATTATTGTCATCTTATGCTTTGTCACCACCTCTATGATCTATCTGTGGCAGTCTTTTAACCCACATATGCTTTGTCAACAAGTTTTAAGTATTTAGCCATGTTTCCTCTTTTCACTGAAAACGGGTCTCTTTCGGTGTGTCCGCATTGAATTTTTAACTAAAAGTACGCACATATATACACACATGATGAAAATGACAATACTTAATTTTGTTTTATTTGGACTGGAAAGGTTAAGCTTGGCAGACAACTCTAACCCTAAATGTGGATTCCTTAAAAAAGTTAGGAGGTGGGGTGGATTGTCAATACATTATAAGGTTTGAGTTCAATTAGAGTTAGAGACTTGAACTCGAATTCATGAGACCATTCATTCTCCAAGTGCCTCAAATTCATTTGCAACCAATGTTGTAGAATTAACAGTAGAAGTATAGAACCATAAAAACTCCATTAATGGTGGGTCCCCATTAATTGACATCAATTGATTTTTTATTTCAAAACACTGACTTATTCACATTTCATTAGAGGTCGGTCATATACATCAAGTAATTTTCTCCTTTTTTTTATTTATTTTCAAACGCTGATATATCCACATTTTATTGGAGTGATACATCACCTGTTTTTCTTTTCTTTTTTTTTTGTTTTTTATTTCAAACTCTGGTTTATTCACATTTCATTAGGGGTCATACATCAACTACTCTTTTATTTCAAACATTGGTTAATTAACGTTTCACCGGAGCCATACATCGTTTTTTTTTTTTTTTTACTTTAAACTATTGGGGCGCCCCTGCAATACAAGAACACATTAAATAGGCAAAATAGGCAATTTAATTCATCTAGCAGATTTGAAATTAGTTACTTGGGTAAATGAAGCAAACTAATTTAGTGTAATTTAATTAGTTAATTTAACTTAATTAAATATGATAAATTGATTAGTTACTAATTTAATTAATCTAATTAAATACTTAAATTATATTAATTACTCAAATTTTAAAACAAATAATTCTATAATTACAATTAATAACTTTAAATAAATAATAAAATCTTAAAAAATACATTTAAGCAAAACATATGATATGCACTAAGATATTTTAACAAGTGTATACTGTTGGGGGTTGGAGGGGGAGGAATGGAAGGGAGTGGTTGAATTCTAGGAGAGAGAGAGAGAGAGAGATATGCAAATGAAAATGTTTTAAAATATTAGTTTGATTTTGTTTAGTGGAATTCAATTGAGATGTTGAAGAGATGTAAATGAAAAGGCCTGGCTTGACCCAAAAATTATAGGCTTGGTCCTAGGTTTTGTGTTTAAACTTGGTTTGGGCCTAGCCCTACAAATTTTTAGCCCAAGCTTTGGCCTAATACTTTAACCCAGCTCGAGTTCACATTAGGCTCACAAATTTCCAAGTCAAGCTTGGGCCCAACCAACCTAAGCCCACCTAAATCAAAATTCAAGGCTTGGGCCTAGGTTTTTGTTGTTCAAGCTTGGCCTCGGGCTTGAGTATGCATTAGGCCCACAAGTTTCCAAGTTGAGTTTGTTTCCAATAGTTCAATCCCAACTTGGGGCTTGCCTAGATGGAACATAACTAAAAGACATAATTAATTAATTAACTAAAAATATATTAAAAACAATTATTATCTTGTAAATAATATTAAAAGTTCATCCAATACTTCAATCCTAACTCGAGGCTTGCCTAAATGAAACATAATTAGAAGACTTAGTTAATTAATTAATTAATTATATTGATTAGTTGAAAAATATATTAAAAACATTTATTATCTTGTAAAAGTTTATGGAGAGAGTAGTTGAAGATATATGAAAATTTGAAAAATAGTATTATAATAGGAGTGGAGAGAGAGATACAATTGTTAATAGGTTGGGTCCAGGTAGAATTATAATCGACCCAACAAGAATTACTAAGGATTCGGAACTGAATCGAACTTGATATGGTCTGTAATTTTAGACCTAGAACTGAACCGATCGATTCTCGGGTCAATTGAGTCTAACCTAATGGACCCGATTATAATAAACCTATTGAAAATAGTATATATATAATAGTAATTTATTTAATATATATTGCTTGGGTCGAGTTTGAATAAATTCATGACTGGGTGGAACCGGCTCCAACTTGATAAGAATTGAGACAATATATTGGGAATCGAAACCGAACTAACCCAATCGGTTCGGGTCCATTTGGTCCAACCCGACCCACTGACAACCCTAGAGAGAGGTAATAAATGAAAAATAAAGAGAGTAATAACAATTTTGTGACAATTTTGTAATTACATGTTGATGGCACTCTTGTAATTAGTATTTAGTAGAAAACTCAATGTGACAAATAATGACATTTTTTGTAATTACATGAGAACTCAATGTCATATGCACAAATAAAAAAATAGCAATCATTGTTTTTAATGGCACTCTTGTAACTAGTAAAAAAACTCAAGGTTGTAATTAGTAGAAAATTTAAGGAGACAAATAATGACATTCTTGTAATTAGAAAATGTTCATGAACATCACACCAACCATTTGCGCCAAAATAGCAAAATATTTCACTTAAGCCTATATAACCTTCACACTCTAAGATTTCATTTCAAGTAAAATGGGCACTCTATTCGTACCCATTTTGCTTTTAACATATACTAGCGGAGGGCCCTTGCAAAAGATAATATACTTCTACAAGTACTTAGTTTATGAAATGAAGCGTCAGAAAGCCACAAAACCCTTCTCTCTCTAGACACCTGTCCCTACTAGGTGGCACATTATCCCCATAGTTCCTCTCTCTCTCTCAACATCGGGGCCTAAACAACCCTCTCTTTCTTTCTCCCCACAATTATGACACTAGGTCCCACACAATCCCTCTCCTAACACTAGGCCCCACTGGGTCCAACATAACCACTTCTTTCTCTCCCCTAACATTGGGCCCCATACAACTCCCTCTCACTATCCTCTTGATTATGATACTAGGTCTCATACAACCCCCTCCCCCTCTCCATCTCTCTCCCTCCTAATTGTGACACTTGGTCCCACACAACCCATCTCTCTCTCTCTCTCTCTCTCTCACTCACACACACACATACAACATCTGGTCCCACATAACCAATGTTTTCAACTCATTGTTGACCCAGTTGGTTGACCCATTTGAACCATCACCCAGTCATGATTCTAGACTCAATTATACTAAAACTGGGAATCGATCAAAAACCATCCGACCAGGCAGTTGGATTGTTGATGTGTCAACTCGGTCATAGGTTGCACACTCAATATATGTATAAACTTTCAAAGACCATAACTTTGCGCTTGGATGTTTGATTCGGGTAATTCTTTTTAAGGGAAATTTAGAGTTCAGTCAACGTCAGGGATTTTTATTAGGTTTTTGGGTTTTATTTACCAACTCCACCTATGATTCACTATCCCCCCAATGAATTTTGATTCATTCTCCCACCTATTACTCTTCCAATTGTATTGAGGTTTATGGGTGGATTTAACAATAAGAACCCCTTTTTTTTTTTACTTTGGGTAACTTTTTGAGATCTATGCTCCCAAATTGTCATAGCCTCGTAGGCACCTTGCCTCACTATTTTCACAAAAAAGAATTATTTTTTTGGCTTAAATACTAATTTTTAATATTTTTTACAAATAAAAAATTAAGAGAACAAAATAGAAAACAATTGCAATGAAAAATTGTGAGATTTTGAAGATAAATTTTAAGAGATTTAAAATAAATTTTATTTAAAACCAATTAACTAACACTAGATATATTATAATATGACACTTGTACATATTATATATAATTTTGTATTATATAATGTATAAAATATATTTTATACAAAAATGACATAAAATACAAAATATTTCATATATTGAACATTTATACATTTAGGGTCCGTTTAGTTTGTTGTCAAAATCAGAAACAAAATCCTTCAGAATTGGAATCGAAATGGTCTATTCCCATAGTCTGTTTGGTTCATATAGGAATGGGAATGGAAATGGAAATGGGAATTGGAATCAGTAGGAATGGGATTTCACTCCCAAGGGAGGGGTAGGAAATGGCCATTCCCTCAAATAGGGGAATGCTATTTCAGTAGGAATGGGAATGAGATTTCGATCCCGCTCAACCAAACAGTTGGAATTGAAAAAGCCCATTGTGATTCCATTTCCAGACCCCTATTCATGTGAGCCAAATGGGGCTTTATTATATAAAAATTGTTAGGATCGACAATACAAGGGTAGTTAAGTCATTTGTCTATGTAATTAAAGTTGAATAGTATATTTTGTCTGAGTTTAAGTTGTGTGTCCCATATTAGGGACAATATTGTCTTTTGTAATCCAACATATAGAGTATAATTACAAAGTGGGTTGACTGGGTGAAGTGACATTTCTTCTCTTGGACCAAACCCTTCCTTCTCCTCTTTCTCTCTTTTTTCTTCTTTTTCTCTCTTCTTACCTGGAATTAAACTAGGATTAATCAATGTATTCACATGGTATCTGAGCAAGTATAACAAGTTCAGATTTGCCCATATATTTTTTTCTTTTTATTGCCAAGTTCTCTAGGGTTTTGTAGATTTCTCAAGAATTCCTTGGAGATTAAAGGAGTGGCTGCAAATGAGTGATCATTTTTTTCCTTTAGGAGGTTTCCATGCCTCCAATTTGTGGTGCGATGGTTGTTTGTGGTGATTTGTAGGAAGCTCTCTAATCGATGGTACAAAGAGAGTAGGTTCGGGTGGTACAATGTTTAGTCGAGTGCAAATCTGGTTTGTGGTGTACAATATAGGTGTTATAGTGTGATTCAATGGTTGATGGACTACAGATCTAGTACTAGGTGTGTGGTGTGCTTTTGGAGGGTTTTGTGGTGTTGAAAGTGGAGAATAACAAAGTGAATTAGGGTTTTGTGGTGTGATATACTGGTGAGTGAAGAAAAAAAAATCAAATGTGGGAGATAATAGTGAACACAAGTCTAGTGTTATGGTCCCCCCCAATTACTTGAATGTTTAGATGACATCTATCAAATTAAATGGGGAGAACTATGTGCGATGGGCTAAATCTATAAAAGTGTTTGTAAGAGACAAGAAAAAGGTGAAACATGTGAGAGAGGAAAAACCCTCTTTTGATTCTCTAGGGTTTAGTGATTGGGAACAGGAGGATGTACAGATTATGACCTGGTTGAGGAATAGCATGGAACCTAAAATTAGTGTGAATTTTATGTTTCTTGATACAACTAAGGAAATCTGGGACCATGCTAAGAAACTCTGTTCCGGTCAAGATAATACCACTAGAGTGTTTCAACTTTACCAAGAGTACTTCAACCTGAAGTAGGGTAATCAAAGCATAGAAGAATATTATGCAAGCACGAAGAATCTCCGTAATGAGCTTAATGTGTATCATCCTTTAATTCGGGATGTTTAAGTTCAACAACAATAGTGAGAGCAACTTGATGTGATGAGGTTTCTAGTGGGTTTAAAGGCTGAATATGAACCTATTCAAGCACAAATATTGGGTGAGTCTTCTCTCCCCTCTCTTGAGGAAATGTTTGCCCATCTTCGAAAGATTTTTGTTGACCTTACAGAGTCTTTCTCTCTCTCAAACATGTTTGGTTTTGTGGTGACAAGAGAGGGAGGTCGTGGAGGTGGTTGTGGATTTCTAGGGAACCAAGGTGGTCCTATGTTTAACCGTACTGGTGGCCGTAGTGGAGGTAGGAAGTCAGGGGGAGGTCGTGGTAGATGAAGAAGTATTGGACCTAGAAAATGCACATACTGTGGATTAGAGGGGCATACTGTTAATTACTTTTATGATTTACATGGTCCACCCAACACTTGGATTGATCATATTGTAACTAGTAGCAGTGGTACAATGAGTGAGAACCAACAGACTGATAAGACCCCTTCTACTTCTACTACTGCTTATAGGAAGGAAATGGTGAGTGTCTTACATGAGGTATATGAGAAGTTTCTTCAGATATCATCCTAGTCGAATACAACTACCCTTGCCCATCCCATTCAGGTATGGCTTGCTTGGCTTCAAAACCCCCCACACAAGATCATTGACTCTTGAGCCTTGGATCATACGTCTGAGACTCTAGATAATGTTTTCTTTACCTTCTCCATCTTCTACTTCTCAAACAGTTACCCTTGCTAATGGTTCTACCTCTTCCTTCTACGTTGTTGGTGATGTTGATCTAACCTCCTTATCCTTATCCTCTGTTTTATATGTACCCAAGTTCCCTTTTAATCTTATGTTTGTCAGTAGGTTAGCTAAGTCACTTAGTTGTTCTATAATTTTTTATCCTTCTTCTTATGTGTTTTAGGATCTCAAGACAGGGATAAAGATTGGTAAAGGAAATGAGGCAGGTGGATTGTCTTATCTTGATGGTGGTGGCCCGAAAGTTGCTCTCCAGTCATCTCTTACCCTTCTCCAGTGGCACTGCAAACTTGATCATCCTTCACTCAAGGATCTGAAGTTGTTGGTTCTGTCTTTAAGTTGTCTTCTATCGTTGGATTGTGAGTCGTATCAGCTTGGAAAAACCATAGAGTCTCTTTTAGTCCCTAAAGTTGATAGTCATGTTTTGAGTCCATTTTCTTTAGTACATTTAGATGTTTGAGGTCCAAACAAAGTAGTGTCATATAATGGTTACAAGTATTTTGTAATTTTTGTTAATGAATTTTCAAGAATGACATGACTCTATCTTATGAAAGATTGAAGTGAATTGTTCTCTATTTTTCAAAAATTTTATGCTGAAATGCATATCCAATTTGGAGTTCATATTAAAATTCTGCGCTTAGATAATGCAAAATAGTACACATCAACACCATTTCAGAATGGTGTGGCTGAACGAAAAAATCGACACTTACTTGAAACTGCTCGGTCCATTATGCTTAATATGAATGTGCCAAAGTGTTTTTGGAGTGATGCTGTCCTGACATCATGTTTCCTCATCAACCGGATGTCCATGTATATCCGTAGAAGTCAATCCCTTTCTCAGTCTTGTTTCCCACTCTTTCTCCATTTCCTATTACCCCTAGAGTCTTTGGGTGCGTTTGTTTTGTTCCAAATTTAAGGCTTGGTTTAGACAAGTTAGAAGTGTGTGCTACTAAATGCATCTTCCTTTGATACTCTAGAATCCAAAAAGGGTATAAGTGCTATAACCCTAACTCTCATCGGTCCTTTGTGTGCTCTAATGTCATTTTCTTTGAGTCCCTTCCATTCTTTTCAAATACTGATGTCCCTCCTCTGCTCCTATGGTTCCACTTTCAGTTCCAGTTGAGGACCCCCTTCCAATGGTTCCTGTTCCATCTCCGTTGCCGCCTTCCCTAGTGTAGGTTAATAATGAGAGGCCACAAATCACATAAATGTATACTCATAGAAGAGCACTGGCCCCTTCTCTAGCTCAACCCTATCGATGGATCCTATGGCTACACCTCCTACTTTTGACCTTGATCTTCTTATTACATTGCTGAAAGGTAAACATAGTTGTACATCTCACCCTATTTCTCATTATGTTTTTGTTGCTCACATTTCCGCTTCCCATCACCATTTTATATCTTTACTATCCTCTGTTTTCATTCCTAAGACTGTCCAAGAAACCCTTACCTCTCTATGGTGACAATAAGCAATGGAAGGGGAATTGTCTGTTTTGCAACAAAATCAGACATGGGATCTTATCACCCTCCCTCCCGGTAAGCATGTTGTTGGATGTAAGAGGAATTGCCTCCTGTGGCTAAGATTGGTTAGTAGAATTATCTACACAGTGAAGTATCTTTCAGATGGTAGTGTGGAACGATTAAAGGCCAGGTTAGTGGCCAAAGGTTATTCTCAGTTATATGGTGTTGACTATACAGAGACATTCTCTCCTGTGGCTAATATTGGTTCGGTTCAAGTCTTAATTTCATTAGCAGCAATGTATGATTAGCCTCTCTTTCAACTTGACATAAAAAATGCCTTCTTATGTGGGGATCTAGATGAGGAAGTGTATATGGAGCATCCACTAGGGTTTGTTGCTCAAGGGGAGGATGGTAAGATTTGCAGGCTTAAGAAGGTGATCTATGGATTGGAACAATATCCATGGGCATGGTTTGGTAGATTCAGTGAAGTAGTGAAGAACTTTGGCATGAAGTAGTGTCAAGTAGACCATTCTATGTTCAGCCGTGAATTAGAAGATGGGAGAATCTTGTTAATGTTGTATGTGGATGATATTGTTATAACTGACAATAACAACAATGGAATTGACAAGTTGAAAAGCTTTCTATAGGATCGCTTCCACACAAAGGATCTTGGTAAGTCGAAATACTTCTTGGGAATAGAAGTTGCAAGGTCAAGGCATGGAATTAACTTATGCCAAAGGAAATATGTCATTGATCTATTTGAATAAATAGGGTTATTGGGTGCCAAACAAGTTGAAATACCTATGGAACCGAATGCTAAGTTGAGTATTAATGTAGTTGAAGAGTTTGATGATCTTGAAAGGTATAAGAAGTTGGTGGAAAAATTAAACTACATGATTATTACTTGACTAGATACTTGAAGGGTTATCCAAGTCATGGTTAGTCATACAAGAGTGGAGGAACTCTTGAGATAGAAGGTATACAGATGCTAATTGGGCCGGATCTGTGTCAAATCGGAGGTCTACTACAAGATATTGTACCTTCCTTGGTGGTAATTTAGTAATTTGGAAGAGCAAGAAATAAACAATGGAGGCAAGGAGCAGTGCAAAAGTTGAATACAATGCTATGGCTCATACTACATGTGAACTATTGTGGTTGAAAAATCTGTTGCAGGAAATGGGGTTCTCAATTGATAGGCCCATGAAGTTGTACTGTGATAATCAAGCTGTTATATACATTTCTTCTAATCCAATCTTTCATGAGAGAATAAAGCATATTGAAGTTGACTGCCGCTTTGTATGAGGGGGAGTGTTAGGATCGACAATACAGGGGTAGTTAAGTCATTTGTCAATATAATTAAAGTTGAATAATCTATTTTATCTGAATTTAATTTGTGTCCTATACTTAATGAGGGACAATATTGTCTTTTGTAATCCAGCACATAGAGTATAAACACAAAGTGGATCGGCTGGATGAAATGACTTTTCTTCTCCTAGACCGAACCCTTCTCTTTCTCTCTTTCTTCTTCTTCTTCTTCTTCTTCTTCTTCTTACCCAGAATTAAGCTAGAGTTAATCGATCTATTTACAAAAGTGAAGCACATAGTCAAGCCACACCAACTCATGTAGGCCCGTTCTTAAGCTTATCTTTTGTGTCCAGAATTTACAGCCTTAGGCAATGAACATTTGTGTATAAAATGGGTCACCGTAATTTAGGAACATTCTTTGTTGCCTCAATATATTATTCATGTTTCCAATAGGCTCAATTACACTTGTTCACTGATTGGGTTCGTTAATAATATAATATATAATATATTTTTGCTACTACTATTATTATTATTATATAATATATTTTTGCTACTACTATTATTATTATTATATAATATATTTTTGCTACTACTATTATTATTATTATATAATATATTCTATTTTTTATATATATACTACTATCAAGTCAAGCTTGGATTCGGAATGGGCTTATTTAGAAAAACCTGAACCAACACAAAAAGAAATTGGGCCCAGTATTCAGAGCCCAAGTCCGAGTCCACAAGCTTAAAAATTTATCCAAGCTCAACATAAATCGTGTTGGTCTGGGGTAGCCCATCGGACTACTCAGCCCATGCATCTATGCTATCACAACCATACAATTCTTCTTGATCAAAGGGCTAGCGGATTGTGGTTAATTCAATCACATAGATGCCACCCATCGATTTGTTGAAAAGACATTTACTCAAATACCAATGCATTTAAAAACATCAACATCTTATTTGTCCCAGAATACTCATTTTGTTGAGAAGCCAATTACCAAATATCAATACATTCCCACCCAAAAAACAAATCTTAAAACATTCAACGTCTTAAAAATCTTTTTGAGTGTATAAGGATGCAAATGAATGGGATCGGATTCGAATCGAGATATATCAGAATCCAATCAGATAATATAAATCCGAGATCCGATCGATTATCCGAATTCATTCTTGAAAATTTTCATAAATTATTAAAAAAATATAATAGTTTATATAAATAAAAAAGGAAAATTCCCTATTAGTATCATGTATTTTAGGCTTAGTGCCATTTCGGTCCCCGAATTTTAAAATGCGATAATTCAGTATCCAAACTTTTAAAATGTGATAATCTAGTACCTGCGTTAACTAGCTGTTAACTAGTCATTAAGTGACATTTAAAAAAGACACAAATTCCCTTTAAGTGTTATTTAATTTTCTTTATCAATCATCTTAACGTTGACAAAAAAATTAACAGTTTCAAATCTTTGCCTTTTTCATTCAAGAAAGTTGGGGTCATATTTGAGTGGGCATTATAGTGATCCCAATTTTCTTGAATAGAAGAGGTAAGGATTTGAAACTGTTAATTTTTTGTCAATGTTTGGATGATTGATAAAGAAAATTAGATGACACTTGAAGGTATTTGTGTCTTTTTCAAATGCCACTTAACGGCTGGTTAACAACTAGTTAACAGTAGGTACTGGATTGTCATATTTTGAAAGTTTGAATACAAAATTATCACATTTTTAAATTTGGGGACCAAAGTGGCACTCGGCCCAAAGTACAGGGTATTGACTTGGATTTTTTCCTTAAATAAAAATAAAAAATACAATATAAACATATATATATTACAGAAATACAATATAATATATATAGGTCAGATCATATCGGATTCTTACGGAATAGTGGATAGGGGTGATTCGAATTCCATATGATTTTCAATTGGATCATATTATCTGATTCGATCTGATTCGAAAATCAGATAGGGGGTTATCCTAATCTGTCAAATGTATCGGATATCTGAATCCGATTTCATTTCTAAAAAAGTTAATAAATTATTAACAAAAAAATAATAGTTTATATAAAGAAAAATAAAAAATACAAGTATATGCTTTCAATTGTTCTCATTATATATATATATATATATATATATATATATATATGTCTTTTTATAAAAAGGAAAATTCCCAATTAGTACCATGTACTTTGGCTCTAGTGTCACTTTGGTTCCTGAACTTTAAAATGTGAAAATTTAGTACCTAAACTTTCAAAAGTGACAATCCAGTACCTGTCGTTAACTAGCTGTTAATTAGCTATTAAGTGACATTTGAAAAAGACACAAATACCTTTCGAGTTTTATCTAATTTTCTTTATCAACTATCCAAACATTTGCAAAAAAATTAATAGTCCCAAATCCTTGCCACTTCTATTCAAGAAAGTTGGGATCACCAGAATGCCCACTCAAACGTAACCCCAACTTTCTTAAATGGAAGAAGCGATGATTTGAGACTGTTAATTTTTTGTCAATGTTTAGATCATTGATAAAGAAAATTAAATGACACTCGAAGGGTATTTGTGTCATTTTCAAATGTCATTGAACATTAGGTTAACTACTGATTAATGAAAGGTATTGGATTGTCACGTTTTGAAAGTTTGGGTATTGAATTGTCACATTTTAAAGTTTGGGGACCAAAGTGGCTTTAGGCACAAAGTGCAAGGTACTAATCAGGAATTTTCCCTTGTAAGAATACAAAAATAATATATATTCAAATTCAATCTGATTTTTAGTTAGAACATATTATCCAATCTTAGTCGAAAATCTGATAGGGGGTTTATCCAAATATGATATATAGGTAAGTCAAAGCATATTCTTTTAGATTGGATAGGAGATGATCTGAATTTGATTCTATTTTCAATTCGATCACATTATCTGATTCGATTTGATCCAAAAATCCAATAGGGGGTTATCCGAATCCACTAGGTGTATTAGATATTCAAATCCGATCCGACTTTATTTCTAAAAAAATTAATAAATTATTAACAAAAAACATAATAGTTTATATAAAGAAAAATAAAAAATATAAGTATTTTTTTCAATTATTTTCATCGTATATATTATCATGTACATGCCTTTTTATAAAAAAATACAAAAATATAATATAATATAATATATATAGGTCGGGTCATATCAGTTTCTTTTTTGATCGGATAGGGGTGATCTGATCCGATTTGAAAATTCAATAGGGTTATTTGAATATGATATAAAGGATCGGATTTGGACCGCACGATCTTTTCCATTTACATCACTATGAATGTATGCCACATTGAGCACAAATTACCTATAGCAAGAGAGAGTGGGTGGGGAGAGATGGTTAAAAGTTCAATCGGAGAGGAGAGAGGTAGTGCGGAGAGATGACATGGAGGTATATGTGGGATGATTTTGTCTATGGCCATCATTTCTTTTTGAATAAAAGTATTAAATAGTAATGGGCTGGGAGGGTAAAGGATGGTGCCCGTACACCATTTGAACAAAACACTCAATAAAACCTATATCTATATCTATACTACTTATAAAAGTACGAATGAGGAGGTATTGACTTTGAATATTTTTACTAAAATACCCTTCCTCTTGAATTTAATTCATCTGCATTGAAAGGGCAAAAAATGTAATTAAAGGAATACCACTAAATACATTCAATTATTAAGTCTCACATTTAAGTCATTAAATAAATCACATTCTATCTCATTGAATCCAACATTTATGCTTTTGTTTATTATTATTAAATTCCACTAATAAATCCATACACAATAAGTATTAAGAATGAAATTTTATATTTTTAAAATAAACATAGAAATGAAATCATATTTTTCATTTAGGTAGTGGGTAAGTAGTTCAACCATTTGGGTCAAATGGATAATTTCATGATGTTATAAAAAAAATACAAATTTAGAGATTAAAAGTACTTTTGTTTATCATGATTCAATTACACTATTAAATCCATACACAATAATTATTAATAGAATGGAGTTTTATATTTTTAAAATACAGCTAGAAATGAAATCATATTTTCCATCTAGGTGGTGGGTAAGTACTTCAACCATTTGGCTCAAATGGATAATTTCATGATGTCATAAATAAATAGTACAAATTTATAAATATAAAAGAATACAAAAATATAGGAAAAAAAGAAATTTTGAAAAAAAATTGGACACGTTTCTATTATTATATATTTGTCATATTAAAAAGTATGATAAAATATACATAATTTTATTAATGAGGAACATCAAATATACAACTTAAAACCGATGGGAAATTAAACCATATTCTTATCTAGGGGTGGGTTAGTGGTTCAACCTTTTAGGTTAAATAGGTTAACTCATGATGTATAATTAAAAATATATTTTTTAAATAAAATAATACAAAAAAATGTAATTAGTTCATCTCCTTTGAAAGGGCAGGAGATGTAATTAAAAGAATACCATTATATACATTCAATTACCTCTCATTAAGTCTCACATTTAAGTCATTAAATAAATCACATTCTYTCTCATTGAATCCAAYATTTATACTTTTGTTTATCATCATTAAATTCCACTAATAAATCCATACACAATAAGTATTAAGAATGAAATTTTATATTTTTGAAATAAACATAGAAATGAAATCATATTTTTCATCTAGGTGGTGGGTAAGTAGTTCAACCATTTGGGTCAAATGGATAATTTTGTGATGTTATAAAAAAAAATAATGCAAATTTAGAAATATAAAAAATACTTATGTTTATCATGATTAAATTCCACTAATAAATCCATACACAATAATTATTAATAGAATGAAATTTTTTGTTTTAAAATAAAACTAGAAATGAAATCATATTTTCCATCTAGGTGATGGGTAAGTACTTCAACCATTTGGGTCAAATGGATAATTTCATGATGTCATAAATAAATAAAAAAATTATAAATATGTAAAATACAAAAAATATAGAAAAAAAAAGAAAATTTGAAAACAATTGGACACATTTCTATTATTTTATATTTATCATATTAAAAATAAGTATGACAAAATAGACATAATTTTATTAATGATGGACATCAAATATACAACTTAAAACCGATGGGAAATTAAACCGTCTTCTTAACTAGGGGTGGGTTAGTGGTTCAACCTTTGAAGTCAAATAGGTTAACCCATGATGTATAATTAAAAATATTTTTTTTAATAGAATAGTACAAAAAATGTGAAAGAATTTTGGGCACATCTATAATATTATATACTAATAATACAAACAAAAATAAATATGATAAACAATAATTATTTTATCATTGATATAAATGAAATGAAAAATTTAAAACCAGTTTGAAAATGAAACCATTTCCATATCTAGATGGTAGGTAGGTCAATAATTTAACATTCCGGGTCAAATGGGTCAATCTATGATGTCATAACTAAGTAATATATATTAATTACATACATATATACATAAACTCAAAGAAAATTAAGCTTTGTATAAAGCATTTTGATACAGTTCTATTGTTATATATTCACCATATTAAACAACTATAAATGTGAAAATAAGAATTACTTTTATCGATGATGAAAATGGAATACATGATTTAAAATCAACCGAAAAAGCAAAATGGTTTTTCCAACCAAGTTGTGGTTTAGTGGTTAAACTATCAATGTCTAATGGATCAACACATGATGTTATTATTAAATAATAAAATACATAAAATTCTAGAAAATATAGAAATTTATCGATAATTTTGGGTACATTCTATAATATTATATATACATCATATAAAAAATATGATTAATGAGAATTATTTTCACTAATGATAGAAATGAGATAAAATTATGATAAAAAATAAAGAGCATTAATGTCTAACACATGACCTGACTAAGCATGTCAAATGCTTCAATAATTTAATTAGCTACGTCATCGTAGGCAAGTGGTTTGGTAGGGATGTAAACAAATCAGATCAGATTTGAATAAGGGTATATTCAAATCTGATTTGATCCAAAGATTCAATTGGATCTCATAAATATTGATTCGAATTTGAATCCGATCAAGATGTCGGATATTCGAATATGATACAATTTGATTTATTTTTTTTAAATAATTAATTATTAAAAGAAAAGGAAAATATAACAGTTGAAATAAACAAACAAAAAATACAAGTATTTTTTCAACTATTTCCATCGTATAAAAAGTTTACAAAAATGCAATATAAATAATATATTTATAAATAAATAATAAATAACACATATATTATATATAAATAATTGATTTGACCACAATATTAAAAACCAGTATTCAAACAATATATTGGAATTGCATTTCCTATTGGTAAATAAGAAATTTTTATTATCTCATTAATTAAATAATAAAAAATAAAAATATAGAATTTTTTATAAATATTAAAAAAATTGAACATACATTAATATTATATATTCTTCATATTTAACAAAAAAATATTTGAAAAAATGAGAATTATTGTTAGTAAAGATAGAAATGGCTAAAATATAATGAATTAATGTCTTAATTAGAGATGCAACTTGGCAAGTTCGGGTTGGGCTTTACTCAAAATTTGAATGGGACCAGCACAAGGGCCCCAGTTCGAAATGGTGCAAAATGCTAACTGGGGCCAACCCAAGTTGCACCCCTAGTCTTAATCATAGTCCATTTTTCTGGTTAAATAGGTTAACGATTCAACCCATAAGGTCATTTGGTTCTTGATTATTATCACCATCATCACAACGTTCAAAAAATCGTTACATATCACCCGATACGTATCATATCGGCCCCTTCCCGATATGCCCCTACAAGAGTTGTATCATGTTAGGGCTTGGTTCAGAGGGTAGCCAACACTTAAACTAACCCTTTTGAACTAGTATTGAAATAAAAAATAAAACTTAAAGAAAAGGGCCGATATGCCCTAGCAGCGTATTGCCATGTATTGATACTTTGAACCTTGCATCATCATTTGATACTACCATATGCAAAAATAAGAATTACTTTTATTGGTGATGAAAATGGAATACATGATTTAAAATCAACCGAAAAAGAAAAAATGATTTTTCCATCCTAGTGGTGGGTTATCAGTTCAACTATCCATGTTCAATGGATCAAAACAAGGTGTTAATTAAAATAATAAAATACATAAATTTCTAGAATCAAGGTATATTTGAATTCAATTCGATCCAAAATTGATTAGATATCATAAATATTGCTCTGAATCTGAATCTGATCAAGATGTTCGATATCCGAATCTGATATGACCCGATTTAATTTAAAAAAATAATAAATTATTAAAAGGAAAAGAAAATATAATAGTTGAAATAAAGAAAAACAAAATATATAAGTATTTTTTCAACTATTTTCATCATATAAGAAGTTTACAAAAGTACAATATAAATAACTTTATAAATAAATAATAAATAACATATATATTATATATAAATGATATATATACAAATAATTGATTTGACCACAATATTATAAACCAATATTCAAACAATATATTGGAATTGCATTTCCTCTTGGTAAATAAGTAATTTTTATTTTCTCATAAATTAAATAATAAAAAATAAAAATATAGAATTTTTTATAAATTTTATAGAAAAATTTTAACATGCATTAATATTATATATTCTTCATATTAAACAAAAATATATTTTAAAAATAAGAATTATTATTAGTAAAGATTCAAATGGCTAAAATATAAAAAAAAACATAAATTAATGTCTTAATCATAATTCATATTTTTGGTTAAATAAATTAATGGTTGAATCATTAAGATCATTTAATTGGCGACTATTATCATTTTATATTGCCACATTTAATGCACATGCACGTTTAGTAGTATTAAAAAGTAATGGGATAGTTGAATAAATTAATGGGATGGAGGGGAAAAATTAATGGGATCAGAGGGTAATAGATGGTGCTCGTACACCATTTGACTGAAACACCCACATGTATGGGCTTAATCGAATGCACTGATTGTACCCAAATTAACTTTTTGTATATATATATATGTGGCGTTGGTTCATCCACATTTAATTGGGGGTTGTACTTCAATTGATTTTTTATTTCAAACGCTGGTTTGTTCATTATGCAATCCACACAATTTGGGTTAGTGTTAGGGGTTTAATTTTGACTACAATACCTCTTAAAAACTAGTTGTTTATAAGGGTTGTTCATAAGAAGGCCCAATCCGACCAAATCGATTAATCTGGACTGACCCAACTTGAGTCGGCCGGGTTATCTTCAGCATCGGTCGGTTTCGGGTTGTAAAACATCATAAACCAATGGTTCGGGTCGGTTTCAGTTTTCTTGTGTGAAAACCGAAACCGATCCAAACTGAACCGACTTAGTAGTTAGTAGTTAGTTCCTACTTCCTAGTTAGTAGTTACAACATACTTAGTTCCTATTTAACTAAGTTGTCTCTATCCTAATTACAACCTAAATTAACTTCTAGTCTTCTACTTAGGAATAACATTAGTGGCAAGTATTGTAAGACAAGTAGACAAGGAATTTTTTTGAAAAAGTTTAAAGAAAAGAATCAAAAGATCCTAGTTTCTATGGTCTTTTACACCAAATAGGCAACCAATTACAATTAGAATAAGGTGTCCTTTTTTACTTACATTAGAAGGTTTCTTGAAATATACAAATTTCAGTCTTCTTTCTCTAATACAATTTGACTTTCTATTTTCTTGATAACTTCTATTCTAAGTTTATAACTTGGTCCACCCCCATTATTGTAGTTGAGTTTCTATCAAGCATGGTTGAACTTATAGCCAAAACCGACTCAAACCGACTCAACCCAACTCAAACCGACTAAGTCGGTTTTGGTTAACACTGGGTCGGTTTCAGTTTCAAGTTCAGATAACCCGACCAGGTCAGGTCGGTTGAAAAAACCTCAATAAACCGACCCAACCCGACCCGTGAATAAACCTATTGCTTATGACTGTTGAAAGGGGTATTTTGATCATTTTAGGGCTATATGTTATTTGGCTTAAATAATTTTCTGCCGCCATGATCCAAAATACATAAATGCCCCTAGCCCCCTAATGGCATTTTATAATTGTTAGGGGGTGTATTTTAGTCAAATTACCCCAAAAAAGGCAAATATAGGTGTTGGCCCCATCCAATGGCTATACTTTTGCATGCCACACTCATGTCGTGCTAGGTTGGGCCTATATTAGGGTCGTGCTGTGCCTTGGAGGCTTGGTCTCCTCCGCAGAATAGGCCCAATACAACCCAAAGTCCAGAGTAGTGCCTTTGCCCGGCATGGAATTGTAGCAACTGTGTCGTGCTAGGCATAACTCTTGTCATACTGGGCCATGCCGGCCCAACCAGGGGTGGAGCCAAGTATATTGGTGGGGTCCTTGTCCTCAGCCCCATCCAAACTTTTTCTTAAAACCATTATGTTTATGGTAATTGAGTGGAGGAAGGGTAAAAAACGTAATAAAGTGGGTTCTTCCCCCACCCACCGAAAAAAAAAAAAACTTTGAACTAAGAAAAAAAGATCACCTCTACCCATTCTTAAACTACACAAATTAATAAGGAATATGTTTATTTAATTACTGTAAAAATATATGTAATAGATCCAAACATTCTCAAACCATTTTTCTCAAAACCCTACTCCTTCTACTCCCTATCTTATTTTGTTGTTTAACTCCCCCCTAAGGTTCAAAGTATCGATACGCATCGAGTCGTATTGGGGCTTTCAGATACGCCCCTATAGGGGGTTTTTCGGGGTACCAACCGGTTCAGAGGGTGGATGGACTCTAAACCGGCCCCTCTAAACCAGATTCAAAAGAAACTAAAAAAAAGCTATAGATATTGCCGGATACATCACAATCAACATATAAGGCGTATCGATATTCTGAAGTCCCCCCTCCCCCCAAAGAAAATTTCTAACTCTATTGTTAAACATAGCCCACATCTATATTACAATTCTTATTCTAATTAAAACTTTCATTATTTTATTTGGGGTTCAATCCATCCCTAAAAATCTAAGTCCCATTCTAAAAGTGGATTGAATCCTAATCATAAGTTGATGCCAAATACACGAACAGGATACACGATTTATAAAATGACTACTAGGAGGGAAATGCAAATCAGATATCGGAGAGGATTACAATCCAAAAATCCTTTTTATTTATTCAAGAAATAAAAGAATATAAGAAAATGCACTTGTGCAAAACTTGATACCATGATTGTGATGTGACATTATACCACACCATCCATCAATCATACAGCTCATAATTGAATGTATCCATCTTTCTATGTATATCACAATCTAATAATTCGAAATTTCAAAAGTACAAATGATAGAATTTTATATTGCCAAGAAACTAATAAAAGATTGGGAAGTTGGGATCACATAGGCATTAATGTATAGAATGGAAGTTTTTGACATTTTGAATATTTATAACTCTGCGTAGAAATCGGAAATCTCCATTGCACCGGTAATCATCTAGTATCCATATGAGCTTAAGAGTTGACTCATTGTCACTTTGTATATTTTGTATATGAATGTTGGCTCATTGTCAAATTCAAGCCAAACCAAACTAAACACATGAGCTTAAGAGTTCAAATCGAGCTCGAGCACAAGATGTCGATAGTGTAATATTTGGCTCAATTCATCTGGTATCCATCCCTAAGAACTAGATCAATACAATCAATTCAGTTGACATGGTTTGATCCGTTAGACAGACTTGACCCATTGATGACCATGTTCGAACTTCAAATATTGCACTTGAAGCCTTTCTTATCACGGATTATCGGAGTATTCAACTTTGAACTGCATATCATGTGTGTTGATAATTTGAACACTATGAATGAGCTTAATTTACTAAACATTTTCTGAAATTTTAACAAATGGTGTATGATGTGGGGTGACCCAACCCAGCCCATTTGAGGCTGGGAGGCCTAACCCACGAGCGCCAAATCAGGGAACGATATCCACTACAGCAAGCGTTACCCTGCCCTCATCGTATGGAGCCAACCACGATGCGCTCACATGACCTTGCCAAACCCGCTACAGGCCCTCGTACGGCTCACATGACCCTCACGGATTATCGGAGTGTTCATCTCCACCTACCTCCATGCAGCTCAAGTATAAATAGGGGTACCCCCCTCCAGGTAAAGGGATTCAAAAACTCAAGACCTACAACTAAAGTCATAATAGCTATTGCAATAACTACTACCGTGACTAGTCTAGAACTATCCACCTATCCTGGTACTCTTCCTTCGTACCCTGTACTAACTTGACCGTTAGAGAATCTGCCTCGGGTTCTCACCTGGGGCCTCTGACGAGTTTTTGCCTTGTAGCACTTCGACCGTCTACCCTCAGCTTCTATTGTACTCGGGGTCCACCCCGCCTCGGCCTACACACCTCAGCCTCAACAGCGACCTCTCCGAGTCCTCAAAGCCTTCAGCCAGCCTTCGATGTCCAGGGGTGAAATTACTTTGTTGTCATCGACCATTCCGAGCACCAACAATTGGCGCCGTCTGTGGGAACGACACTGATACGTTCCCCGAAAAAATTATAGCAAGTTAAAAATTTCCCAAGCTCCGACCAATCAACATGGTACGAAGAACGAGAAATACGCAAAATCTTGTCACCAATGAATAGTTTCAAGCCATGCTCGACCACCTGGAATATTTGACACAACGAGTCAAGCAGAACTTCCCCCAGGCAGGAGGTCGCCCCCAAGGTGACCACCCCGCCGAGGAGTCAATACATCCGGGCCGACGTGGGTCCACCACCCTGTCGGCCCCCAGCCTCGGCCACGCAGAGCGAACCGAGCCCTCAGAGTCTGGCAGTAGTCGCCCGGGCGACCCACTTTCCAGAACCCTTAAACCTCCAAACCGAAGGGAGGACAACTCCAAACCTCCTAACCGAAGGGAGGAGGATCCAAAGCGATTGGAGGATAAACGTTAGCCCTCCGAGCAACATCATCGACGTCGAAGGGGCCAATTTGAGGAACAAAGGCAGGCGCCACAATTGCCCTAGTGCCCATTCCCGGGCCAAGGGCCGTCGTCGAGCCTCTTTCCCTCACGTCTCGGACCTTTGCGACGTCCTTAATGACTGCCGCACTAAACGCGAAACACGCGGTATCAACTCCAAGCACCACCGTGTTCATGAAGACCAGGATGGCACGCAGGCCATGCTCGACCCCATGTTCGCTGAACTCCGAGCCGAGCATGGAGCTGTCAAATCCGAGCTTAAATAGGTGGAAGAGAGCTGAACTGACACCTCGGTTGGACAAAGCTCCTACCAAGTGAGAATGGATGCCTTCTCCCCTGAAATCGTCGCCGAGCTCAAATAGGTGGAAGAGAGCTGAACTGACACCTCGGTTGGACAAAGCTCCTACCAAGCGAGAATGGATGCCTTCTCCCCTGAAATCGCCGCCGAGCCTCTACCCCCAAACTTCAAGGCTCCTGCCTTGGAGATGTACGACGAGAACTCTGATCCGGATGACCACATGGAGAGCTTTAGTGCATTCATGATCCTATATGGGTACTCCGATGCCTTGACGTGCCGAACTTTCCGGGCAACCTTCAAGGGAGACAGTCGGTGGTGGTTCTCAAGCATCCCACCTCGGTCCATCAACTCGTGGGAGCAATTTTCCTACATGTTATTCGTGTGCTTCATCAGCAGTCGACACCCTTAGAAGAGTGTCGTCTCACTGATGACTGTCAAGCAAAAGCGAGGGGAAAATTGCAGTCGTACATTGACCACTTCAAGAAAGAAGAACTTGAGATCCGTGACATCGACCCCTTGGTCTTCATGCATGTCGCTATCAGCAGACTCCTCCCAGGCTCTGCCCTCAAATGTTTCGTGGCCAAAAGCCAACTGAAGATGAAGCTGAAGTTCCTAGAAAGGGCCCAAAAGTATATTAAGGTTGAAGAGGCCTCGACCACGGATGCCCATGAGAGGGGCGCAGAGCACCAGAACGGAGCCCCAGAGAAGAAGAGAAAAAACGGGGACCAGAGCCGCAACAACAACAACAACAACAATAGAAAGCCTTCAGCCCCAGCCTTGGCTTATAATCAATATATGCCACTCAACTCCACCCGCACGTAGATCTTGATGCAGATCGGGCAGGAGAAATTTATGAAGTGGCTCGAAAAGTTGAAGAAGAACTCCCGTTGGGGGAATTCTAAAAATTACTACAAGTTCCACTGAGGCATCGACCACGACACCGAGGATTGCTATGATCTCAAAAACGAGATAGAGTCCCTTATTTGTTGGGGCCACCTCAAGAAGTATGAGGCATGGCCTTGGGTGGGAGGCACGGCCTTGGGTGTCGTTGACGTCATAGTGGGAGGCACGGCCTTGGGTGTCGTTGACGTCATAGTGGGAGGCACGGCCTTGGGTGGAGCCTCGGCTTCGACTCGTAAAGCCTACACCAAACAGCTAAACATCCAAGGGCCGGCCCCCAAGAAGCAAAAGAAAAAACCCCTCTCCTTCACGGATGAGGACCTGAAGGGGGTAGTAGTCCCCCATGACGACGCATTGGTGGTCTCGACCGTCATTGTGAACTTCGTAGTCAAAAGAATCCTTGTTAATAGTGGCTCCTCAACTGACATCCTTTTCTACGAACCTTTTGAAAAGATGAAGATATCTCTGAAGCACCTCCAACCAGTAGATGCCCCACTTGTATGTTTCTCCTGCAGCATCGTCAAATCAAAGGGAAAGATTTTCCTACCAGTCACAGTGGGGACAGAGCCCCAGCAGGTGACAAGGATGACAGAGTTCCAAGTCGTGAAGATTGGTTCACCCTATAATGCCATCATTTAGAGGCTAACCCTTCATGCACTCCGGGCAGCCATTTCTTCCTACCACCTTGCCTTGAAGTTCCCCACCGAGCGTGGTGTCGGGGTTGTTTGTAGGGACCAGCATGCCGCTGTCAGTGCTATGTGGTAGCGTTGAAGGGCAAGAATAAAGAAGTTCTGCCACTAGAGGGTCTAGACCTCAAGGAGGAGCCAGCAAGCCGAGGCCAGCCGGACGGGGACCTTGTCTCGGTCCCCCTAGACAAGGGCGAACCCGACAAAATAGTCCACGTCGGGTCCAACCTTCCCCCCGAGAGCCTATCTGAACTAGTAAGTTTCCTTAGATTCAATGCTGACGTCTTTGCTTGGTCCATCGTTGACATGCACGGAATTGATTCTTCAATCATTACACACAAGCTGAGCGTGGACCCGAGCTCTAGGCCAATTTGGAAAAAGAAGAGGAATTTTGCACCAGAACGTTGGAAGGCCATAGAGGAGGAAGTTGAAAAGCTACTCAACGCTGATTTCATCTGAGAGGTACACTATCCTAATTGGTTGTGAAACGTGGTTATGGTAAAGAAATCTAACGGGAAATGACAGATCTGTATTGATTTCACAGACCTTAACTATGCCTACCCCAAGGACAGTTTTCCTTTGTCGAGGATAGACCACCTCGTTGACACCATTGTAGGGTACTTATTTCGCTACCTACCTTTCTTCCGTGCCATCAAGAAGCTGAAAGTGTTCAGTGGATGAAGGAGTGCCAACGTGCCTTTGACGAGCCCAAGGTGTACTTATTTCGCTTCCCCTTCTCATCCGGTTGGCCGAGGGGGAAGCCTTGTGCCTATACCTCTCGGCCGGGGTTGAATCAGTCAGTTCAGTTCTCATCAAGGAAGATGGCGTGTAGAAGCCGGTGTACTATGCCAGTAAGGTCCTCTGAGACGCCGAGACCAGGTACCATGAGATAGAAAAGTTGGCTTTCAACCTCGTGATTTCAGCAAGGAAACATTGGTTGAATTTCTAGGCCCACATTGTAGTGGTCTTGACGAACCAGCCCCTCAAGTTCGTCCTTGCCAAACTTGAGACCTTAGGATGCCTAACGAAGTGGGTCATCGAACTGTTAGAGTTTGACATCCAGTACAAGTCGAGGCCTGCGATTAAAGCACAAACCCTGGCAGATTTCATAGTGGAGTGCACCTTCAGCCAAGCCCTTCGCCAGCCCCCAGAAAATGTTGAGGAGGATCATGTGGATGACGAGGCTCAACCTTGATGGAAGTTCTTTGTCGATGGTTCCTCTAATGCTAAAAGAAGCGGAGCGGGCTTCATCCTCCTCACCCCAGATGATATTGTCCTGGAGTATGCACTAAAGTTCGACTTTCAAGCATCGAACAATGAAGCCAAGTACGAGGCCCTCCTCACTGCTCTCCAGCTTGCTAGGGACCTTGACTCCTCACATATCGAGGTTTTCATTAACTCTCATCTAGTGGTGAATCTGGTGAATAGTGAGTACGAGACCAAAGAACAAAGCATGTCCAAGTACCTCGCCAAAGTCCAAGATCTAGCCCACCACTTTCAACGCTTCTCCCTGCAACGGGTCCTGCGAGTCAAGAACGCATGAGCCAATGCTCTCTCCAAGTTGGCAAGTACCTCAAGTGGATCCCTCATCCGGACCATGCACGTCGAGAAGCTACTATGGCCCTCCATCGAAGAAGTCCAAGTGCTCCCCATAGAGGTTGAACCTTCATGGATGGATCCCATCGTCAACTTTTTGTCAATAGGATGGCTGCCTGAAGATAGAAATGAGGCAAAGCAACTTAGACGACAGACAGCCCACTATACCCTGCTGGAGGGAAAGCTGTACTGAAGATCCTTCACCTTGCATTACCTCCTATGCCTCTGTCCGTAGGAGGGCAATTATGTGTTACAAGAAATTCATGAAGGCATCTCTGGTAACCACCTCAATGGGAGAGCCCTAGCCCAAAAAGCTCTAAGGCAGGGCTACTTCTAGCCTACCCTCCATAAGGACGCAACTAAATTGGTGCAAAGGTGTGACCCATGCCTGAGGCATGCCAACTTATGCCATAGGCCAGCCACCACTCTCTCGGCCCTCAGCAAGTGGGTAGAAGTCGAGCCTTTGGTCGCCATCACGGCGTGAGCCGTCCAAAACTTCTTTTGGAAAAACATCATCTATCGCTTTGGCCTACCCTATATGTTGGTCACGAACAACGAGAAGCAATTTGATGACGCCAAGTTCCGGGAGTGGTGTGCCTCCCTCGGCATCAGGCAATAGTACACCTTGGTAGGCTATCCCCAAACCAATGGCCTAGTCGAGGTCACCAACAAGACAATACTGCATGGATTGAAAACTAGATTGGACTGAGCTAAAGGCCTATGGGCTGAAGAACTGAATAGTGTACTCTGGGCTTAACGAACTACGTCTCGGACATCCATGGGAGAAACCCCATTCAGCTTAACCTTTGACACAAAAGCAGTAATCCTAGCAGAGATCGAACAACCAGCACTCCAAGTTGAAGCATACACTGAAGCCGAGAACGATGAAGGCCTCAGGGAAAACTTAGACCTGTTGGAAGAAGCACGAGAGCAAGCACAGATAAGGGTAGCCGCTTACCAGCAACGAGTGGCCCGCTACTACAACTCTGGCATAAAAGAAAGACACTATCAAGAGGGAGAACTTGTCCTCAAAAAAGTCATGGTCCCCAAACCCGAAGCAGGGAAGCTGGGCCCAAAATGGGAAGGCCCCTACAGAATCAAGCGAGTCGTCAACCCCTCCCTAGGACATGGAACTCAGAGAACCTCTGGATGTACTACAAATGATTGTAACACCTTTTCAAAATTGTGGAATGATTAAAGCAGAGTTCCCATTCGGCTCAATGTTCAGTGTGTGTACCTACTAAGTTCTTACAACTCTTCGGCATCGCAACCGGTAGGGGCATATAGCCTCCTCTGAGGACCATACCCCCTCGCTGGACTGACGCCAGGATTTGATGAGTAAGTAACGAATACCCTAGCTAAAAATTTAATGTGTCAGAATACACTAGCACGACCGAGGCCTCATGCGCCTTATTGCTCCGACTCAGCAGTGGCTAACCTTCTGGACTTTCACACTTAGCACTACCAGCAAAAGAAGCCAGCCTCCTCGGAGCATTGCGCTCGACCTCGTCGAAACAAACGTGCGGGGATACGGGAGCCTAGGGAGCTTTAGCTCTACCGGGGCCCCATGGAGCTAAATGAGCCTTAGCTCTGCCTCGGCCACCCCCCAATATGGCAGGCCACCTCGGCCTCATCAAGGTTAACACGTGGGGATACGGGAGTCAGGGGAGCTTTAGCTCTATCGGGGCCCCTTGGAGCCAGAAGAGCCTTAGCTCTATCTCGGCCACCCCCCAATATGGCAAGCCACCTTAGCCTCGTCAAGGTTAACACATTGGGATACGGGAGACAGGCGAGCTTCACGCCCTGCTTCGGCCTCTACCCATCACAGGCCTCTTTGGCCTGGCCTAAGTGAACGCTTAAAAGGGTGTTAGGCCAGGCAAGCCTCGGCTCAGCCTCGAAGGCTTCGCCTTGGCCACCCCTTTGCCATGATCCTGATGCGCAAAAGTAGAACAAAGTAAACCAAAGAGAACTATGCTTGTCCCACGTTGTGTTTTTTCTTTTGGAGGGGCAAGGACCCTTCGGAAACAAAAGCATAAGTGCAAAAAATGGTGCAAAAACATATAAGTAAAGATAACACAACAAAACACAAGTGCAACAGTCAAAGCAAAAGATCAAAAAATTCCTCTGATTTTCATTATGCACAAAAAATTCCTTTGGCTTTACAAATTTGTTTCATGACCTTTCAGGCTGAATACATACAAAAAGAAAAGAGAAAGAAGCATGGCTTAAGCCTCGCCACCAGTTGGAGGAGGAAGTGAAGAGTCAACAACCGCCAGGAAGCGACGTTGGCCAACTCACTAGCTCGCTTCTTTACTTCCTGGGCCCTCTTCTCGGCACTAGCCACCTTCTTCTCAGCATCGACAGCCTTCTTAGCTGCCTCCTCGGCCCTCCGCTCTGCCTTGGCCGCCCGCCTGTTCGCCTCAGAGATGCCCTCCTTGGCTTGACAGAGGCACCGCTTGGCCTCGGAGATTAGGCTCTCGACCCGAGCCCTTTCAATCTGCTCCTTAGCAAGAAGATCTTGCTTCTTTTTTAGGTTCTCCTCGGCCTCCTTACAGAACTTCTATTTGTTAGTGAAGAATCGTTGCATCTCGCCGTGCTTCTCCAGGGCATTGGCAGTAGTCTGTTGAAGCTTGTCTTTCTCAGCCTCTAGCTTATCCATGTTGGCCAGGGTCAACTTCAGCCGATCCCCTAGACCAACAAAATGAAGGCAGACCTGCAACAAGAAAACAATAGTACCCAACAAAAAGAATGAAAAAAAAAGAAAAGAAAAGAGGAACAGACTATTACCTCAGCCAGGCTCTACAACCCTTGGTCGTACAACTTGTCAGGGGCCATCCCCAACATCTGGAAGCAGTCCTAAGACAGCAGGGACCCACTTACCAGCGTTGGGCAAACTCTCGCGTTGTGGGTTGAGTCCCCCTCGTGGACCTGCCACTGAGTGCGAAAGATCTGATCAGATCATTGGGCGAGCTCTTCCAACGACGTAGGAGCAGAAAACGGCCCCATCTGCTCTGTGTGGTACTTCCACGAGGCATCGCCGGTAGAGCTCTTGGTGCGGGCCACCTTCTGCTGTGTTGACCCCCCACGGCCCCCTTGGCCGATTACTACTGCGCTTGTTCCTCTCGTCCCGACTGGCCCTCCTCGACGGGCCCCTTCCCTTCGCGGGGATCTATGGAGTGGCACCCTTCGGGGGAGTTGTTGAAGAGATCCCTTTGGCAGGGACCTATGCCTTTGTCCCCTTGGCAGGGACCTGGCGGGAAGACCCCCCCTTTGTAGGGGTAGAGACCTTCTCAGCCTTCTCCTTCTACCCATTAGAAGGCCTCTGAGGCATCTTGGCCCGTTCCTTCTACATGGCGCAAGTACGTTCCAGAACAGCCTTGCAGGCATCTATTGGCACCTCTGCAAACAAAGTAAAGCCATTAGTATGGCAACAAAAAAAAAAAAAGAAGAAGAGAAGAGAGAAGAAAAAGGGGAGGGGGAAAAAGGACGTGTTAAATGATTGCAGGGTCTCTCATAATGAGGGGAGTAGGGCTAAGACCCACAAAAACTAGTGGGACCTCCTCCTCCACCATGGGTTGGGCTTGGACTATCCCCAGGTCAAGCAACTGTGCGAGATCATCGTTCTCCTCACTCGTGAGCACGGGGACACTCTTCTCCACAGCCTGGTTAACTTCTCCCCACCCCGACTTGAAGGACCAACCCTCGAGACATGACAGAAAGAAAAATTTTCCCTTGTAGTTAGGCATGGAAGAAGGGTTGTGTATCGGCTTGGTCTTACGGGGTTGGAGGTAGTACATGCCGTTGTTGGAGGAATGCCTCCTTGGCACAAACAACACTCAGAAGAGCCTTAGCATCAGCTCCACCCCCTAGAACTGAGCCACCACCAGCATGGCCCCTATGGTCCTAACGGCGTTGGGCACCAACTGGCTGAGAGTAATCCCATACGCCCTCAACAGTTCGAAAATCAACGGATGAAGGGGAAACTGAAGACCAAACTGGAGGAAATGTTGGTAGATGCAGATCTCCCCCTCCTTAGGAGTCCACAACCATCTGCCTACTTCGGGCACCCTCACACCATAGGACGAGGGAATGAGGTACTGCCTTGCTAGAGCTTTGACCTGGTCTCCATCCAGAGAGTCCTTGAAACCCAGGCGAAGGACATCAGTCTCAGCTACTAACAGGGCAGCCCTCGTCCCGAGAACATGGTCTAGGGTTCCCTCCCCCTCGGTTGAGCAGGCCCCTTCGACCTCCCTCGGTGTCACAGAAGCGGCACTCTCACAGGGAGGGTCCTTGCCTCGACGGCTTTCTTCGGCACCCTCAGGGGCTACCCTTCCCTGGAGCACCATGATCTCCTGCTGAAGGGGGGCAAGAGTAGGACTCAATGGGGAAAGGGGAGAAAGGGTAGGGGAAGAGCTCCCTTTTGACTCATGCAGAAGTTCATAGTACTCAGGTCGAGAATCTGAGAAAAATATTGTTTAAAGTTACCTAAGAAATGTGGAGGAAGAAAGAGTGAGAGTAAAGTGTTGAAGGTTGAAGAGTCTGAAAGCTGAGTTCACTCGAAGGCAAAGGTGCTTAAAGGCAAACGACAAGAATGTTGCCGCTAAGGGCCCTATTTATAGAGGAACGAACGACTCTGATTTCTCAAGACCCAATGGCTAAGAAACCACCGCCTCCACTACCCAATCATGGCGCGCCACGTGACGCTCAACCTCGGAAGGCGAAACAACTTACTAGCGATGGCTCGGATCGTCCCTAATCCAATGGACACGAAACGCCTCCGCACCTATGATCCAGCTGCGCCGCATCCCTAAACGCTTACCCTCAGAAGGCGAAACGATGTTCTGGGTGAACCAACATGTCCACTCACTGTGGACCACAGGCTTACGTGACTTGGCCACGCAAATGCGCGCACCAGTCATACTGGAAAGCCGTCTCGTCTACGGGTCCTTGGGCTTCATAGGTCTTTGGCCTAAAACAACCTTCAGCTTCACAGGTCTTCGGCATAAATAGCCTTCGGCTCCACAGGTCTTCGGCCTAAATAGCCTTCGGCTCCACAGGTCTTTGGCCTAAATAGCCTGCGGCCCCCCATGTTCTCAGCCCAAATGATGGCACCAGAACATCCACACTGAGCGCGCCTCCCGAATCACTCGTCTGAAGCAGCAGTGTCGTAAACCACTCGCAGCCTCAGCCCTACTCATAAAGATGAACCAGGCAGAGAACGAAAGAGGATGCCACCACAAGGTACACTTCAACTCTCGGGCCCACTGGCGCTCACCATTATTACTCCCATCAGCCAAAGCCCAATTTTCCTCTTCGGCCTCGGGAGTGGGTGGGGGGCAAGTGATGTGAGGTGACCCAACGCAGACCATTTCAGGCTGGGAGGCGCAACCCATGAGCGCCAGATCAGGGAACGAGATCCGCTACAACAAGGGTTACTCTGCCCCCATCTTACGGAGCCAACCGCGATGCACTCAAATGACCCTGCCAAACCTGTTGCAGGCTCTCGTACGGCTCCCATCTCAGGCGTTCATCTCCACCTACCTCCTGGCAGCTCAAGTATAAATATGGGTACCCCTCTCCAGGTAAAGGGGTTACAAAAACTCAAGACTTGCAACTAAAGTCATAATAGCTATTGCAATAACTGCTATCGTGACTCTAGTCTAGAACTATCCACCAGGATCCTGTCCTGTTACTTTCCCTTCGTACCCTGTACTAACTTGACCGTTGGAGACTCTGCCTCGGGTTCTCACACAGGGCCTCTGACAAGTTTCTGCCTTACAGCACTTCGGCTATCTACCCTCGACTTCTATCGAACTCGAGGTCTACCCCACCTCGGCCTACACACCTCGACCTCAGCAGCGACCTCTTCGAGTTCTCAGAGCCTTCGGCCAGCCTTCGGAGTCCATGGGCAAAATTACTTTATTGTCCTCGAAGAGCAAAGAAATCAAAGTGAATATATATAAAGTAGAGAGCCCACACAAATTTACTAGCGCAAGGGCTGATACTGACTCGCCAGTGTGGTATTTCTCAGATTATTTTGGAGTTTGACTGTTGATGTTAATGTTTTTTTCTTCTTGTGAACAGAATCTATAATGGCTTAGCTCACTCCCTAGTTAAAAGAGGTCTCTACGAATAGGGGCATTTTATGTTAAACAGTCCCGCGACCAGCTACTTTGGTAGAAACTTCTACGGGATTTCCTACTCATTTTTCCTTTTCACTCTCTACCTGCCATAAAAAATTAAGAGATGTATAGCTGCAATTCACCGCGGGTAGAAAGTGAATGAGAAAAGTGAGTAGAAAATCTGGGTTTCACTTACCTAGCTGAGTCTGATTTAAATGGACCTTCTTAGTTAAGTTGCTACAGTAGTCCAACTCTGGATTGTTTTGGATATGGATGAAATCTTCTGCTTTATGAAAAAAAAAACTGAGCTGGCCACACTTACTGTTCATCTTTTGTCCCGGCCCTTTTGTGGCTCCTCCATTTAGATCCAAACCCTCTCTCTATTAATGAAATGAAACACTAAATATTAAGGGCCCTTCATTTTTTGGATTTTGAGGAGGAAGTTGGGATTTTGATTACAATTGACTAAGATATTCATGATTTATTTTATATTTTTGTAAGGTTTTATGTAAATTTTATTTTTTATTCGTGGATAAATAAATTTTTCACCCGAAGGAAAATTACTGATGAAATAAAATTATTCCTATTAATAATGATTTTTTATGATTAAAACGGTCATTTTCTTATTTACCACATATCCGTATAAATATTTCCCAAAGGAAACAACCAAAAATAGACACCAACCCTACGTCAAGTCAATTGGTCTACATTTGGTTACAAAGTCCGCTGCTTGATTATTCACTGAAGTTAACAACTCTGATTTTGGTCATCTTGGTAGTTCCAGACACTTAATAGAAAAGTAGTTGAGAAATGCACAGCAGCGATTAATTATAGAACACAACCACCAATTTAGTTGGTTTACTATTAAAGGTTTCCTGTGAGTCCCACTCCATGGCAATTGGCAGTTTGACATGAATGGGCCAAGTATATATATAAGAGCTAGACAGATTTCAAGCTCTGGACCAATCTATCGAAGCCCAATTAATTCATTGAGCTCATTTAGGGTTTCATCGCATCAATCCTTTTACATCTTCGCATATGAAGATGGTTTCTTATTTTGCTCTTCTTTTCTTGCTCTTTGCAACATTACAGTACTGCACTGCGTTTGGAACTCACCAGACCGAAGCCTTATTCAAACCTAAGAGTCAGAATTATTCAGTTTCGGCCGTTTACACCTTCGGAGACTCGACTGTCGACCCAGGAAACAATGACTACATAACCACTCCTTTTAAGAGCAATTTCCCTCCCTATGGACAAGACTTCCCAAACCACATACCGACCGGAAGGTTCACTAATGGCAGACTTTCAACTGATTTCGTAGGTAAGAGCAGCTGATTTAGCATAAAAAGCTCTCTTCTAAGTGCAAATTCAATCAATTAATTATTTCCCTATAACGAATGATTGCAGCTTCCTTCGTGGGAATTAAAGAGTATGTGCCTCCATACTTGGATCAAAGTCTAAGCTTAGAGGAGTTGATGACTGGTGTCAGCTTCGCCTCCGCCGGCTCAGGATACGACCCACTTACAGCACAAATAACTGTATTTCATTCTCTCACACTCTCATTCTCTTTTTTTTTCTATCTTCATCGAATTAGAGAAATTCTCTCGAGTTATTGCATGTAATCTGAGTATTGAATTTCCTTACTGAATTACACTTAATTAATTTGAGTGTAAGAAGTGTGATCGATCTTCTCATGAAATTAGTTTACTTATTGAAATTGCATGAATTCTAGATTTGATTTGTTTGGTTGGTTACAGAGTGTAATTACGATTTCGAAGCAACTGGAATACTTCAAAGAGTACAAAATAATGTTGGAAAATGCAATTGGGAAGGAGAAAACCGAATACCACATCCAGAAGTCAGCAGTGCTTATCAGTGCTGGAACTAATGACTTCGTCCTTAATTACTTCCTCGTCCCGATTCGACGACGACAATACAGCATTGAGGATTATCAGCAGTTCTTGCTGCAAAATCTCCGGCAGCTCATACAGGTTACACTCTATTTCTACCTTACACCTCAGATAGGAATTAGATAGAAAAGTTCTTATTGCACGTAACATTAGTCGCACTGACGACTAACATTCTGAATGATCCCTCAAGAGAATCTAATATCTTCTTCTTTACAGAAGAGAGAAGACCATCTCCATCTTGCATCCATCACAGTTGCTCAAAACAGATTCTTGTTCTGTCGCAGAATTCACTTTAATGGATGAATTGTTTGATCCATTTGGGAAATTACTCCTTTAATGGGTCCTATACCAACTTAGGGTTGTTTGGTATTAATGGCGTTTATAAAATAAACCTTTATAAACGATTTTGTATGTTTAAATGTTTTGTAGGATTTTTTTTTACACCTCAGCGCCATTAGGCGCCACATCATCCAAACAGTAAAAAAATGGTCTTAAAAATGAAAAACATCAAATTTGGCGTTTTTTGATAAACGGCTCTCATGATTTTCAAGAGTCATTTATTTGATAAACAACTCAACCAAATAACTTTTTTTGACAATTTTTTGTTAAATGCATATATAGTGCTGAGCTGACACCGTTGTTAGTAAAGCTACATTTGATGTTCGATACCAAAAACCATCTTATTAATTACCGTGGTGATGGGTATATATACATTCACATTTTTATCAAACATAGCTGGGTTAGTATTTATTTATCTACCAAATTAAAGAACTGGGTTGGTATTTAGGTCTCGTTCACTTTTCGAGAGGTTATTTACCCGGGTAAGTGCAATTATCTGGGTAAGTTTTTCCTGTGAAACACTTACCAGGGTAAGTTCACTTATCCATGTTTTTTTTATTTCCCAGATAAATAAGGTAATTATCATTTTAGTTCTAAAAATCTATTATGAAAATGGGCATTTTTGTCCTATTCAAGTGTTAGTAACTTTCCCCCTAGGTGAGAAAATTATTTATCCACCTAGAAGATAGGTATCACTTACCTGGATAAGTGATACTGAGGAAAATAAACTTCTCCTAGTCCCTACAAAAATCTGAAAAATGAACATGAGATTCATGGTCAATGGGAACCAAAATCCCATTGACCAACTTTCCCCCCTCTCAAAATCCAGAAAAAAGAAAGCCCCCTTAGGGTAAATTGCTGAATCCTCTCCCAAAGTTTTTGTGCTGAAACCTCCTTTAAAGTTTGGCAATTTCAATTACCTCCCTAAACTTTTTAACTAACATGTAGCCGCCCCCCTCTATTAGAATCATCTAACAAGAGGCATGAAAGTGTCTAAAATACCAATATAGTTACTTTTGATCAAAATGTTTATTTCCATTTAATTTTTCAAATTTACTTTTCATACCAATCAACTCAAGGTAAAGATACAACTTTAAACTCACTTTTTTTTTGTTGTTCATAAAGTTTGTATTTTTGTTTCTATAGAAACCGATCTTAATAGTAATTGCATGGGCATTTTGGATATTTTTGTGCCTCTTATTAGAGGATTCTAACAAAGAAGATCTATTAGCAACTGTATTATAAAATAATTGTAATTACCAAACTTTAAGAAAAAATTAACAATGGTCAAAAACTTAAAGGGGGATGAGACATGAAACCCCATAACGTGACAGTTCCCTAGCGATTGAAAAAATAAAAAAAAAAAAACGACAAAATATCACATCAACTGATTTTTTTTATCCAAACGCTGGTGTGTTACTATTTCATTGGGTCGCATGCAACAGCCACAAGGCCCATATCAGTCATTATTTAAGAGAGCACATCTGCTATATATATATTCTGTTACTAGCCAAGATAAAAATTTGAGAAAACATTAAAATGGTATTTTCTCGGATCACACTTTTCTCATTGGATTCGATTTCCAATGTGTGATCTGATAAAACATTTTTCAAGAAAATGTCCAACGGATGTAACAGTGATGTGCAAGCTCCATAACACTGACATATTCACTTATGATTGATCACATAGCCCAGTTCACATATTCCTATTATTTCCAAATTGCACAAATCCCTTTTTGATCGCAGCGTGTTTGGTGAAGATTATTTTGGCTGCTTGTAGCAAGATTTTGGGATCAAATTCCATCTTCAGTTCTTCACCATGTTTGGTCACTCCCCCCTCTCACCCAAGTGTCAATTTTGACCCTCAATTCCTCCTTTTGGTACATTTAGTCCCCTCTTTAATGAGAATAAGAATTAACAGGCTGTCAATGTCCCACGTGAGTCTTGCATGCGAAGAATCACAATTGGGGGCTACATACATTTATGGCTGACTTGGAGCATTATATATACAGCCTTAAAAACAACCAGCTAGTCTGGACTCTCGGATGAATCACATTTGTCAGGGACATATGGAGCATTCATCCATATGCTATCCCCTTTCCCAACCAAGCATCAATGTAGACATTAATCATCCCTCTTTAGTGCTGGATGAATCCCAATAGATATGCCCATATGGCAACATGCCAACATTCATGATGAGGGGAAACCAGCGCTGGTTGATTTGAAGAACACTTAATTACCATTACGGAAGGGTACATTTAGTTCATAGTTGGAATTGGAATAATTCATTCCCAGCTGAATTGATTCTAATTCCCAAGGGAGAGAGCTATTCCCTCAAATGGGGAATTCCATTTTATCCAAAATGAGAATTGGGTTTTGATTTCGCCTAATCAAATAGTTGAACCATTTCAATCTTGATTCTAAACCTTTATTCCCATGAATCAAATGGATCCTAAAATGATATTCTTGAACTTTATGAGAAGATTTATGACTCCCAAAAGAAAAAGAAAATTTGGTCTCTGATATCATAACGTGTGATTAGGGGTGGATACGAGTCGAGTCAAGTAAAATACTTGGCTATTCGAGTTCGACTCGTTGAAATTATGTTAGACTCGAGCTCAAGATTGAGCTCGATTTAAACTAGAGACTTGAGCTTGAGCTCGGCTTGGTTCAAAGCTTGTAAGTTCAAGCTTGACTCGGCCCGAGATCAATTGCAAGCCAAGTTTTTTTCAAAAAAATAAAAATTATAAATATAAAAATATTTTTTTCATTTTACATACAAAAAATTATAAAAATTATTTATTATTATACATATAAAAATAAAAATATATTTATATAAATGTTTTATTTTACATAAAATAAGAATTATAAGAATTATAAAAATTATTTACTGTTATGCATAAAAAGTAAAAATATTACATATAAAATATTATTATATATAATAAAAAATATTTATTATATATATTTATATGTATATATATATATATATGTAAATAATAAAAAAAATATTTATTTATTATACCAGGCTCGATTAGGCTCATAAGCTTTATTGGACTCTATCTCGACTCAATTAATAAACAAGCCTATATATCAAACTCGAACTCGAACTTGACTCAACTTATAACCACCCCCAGATACCATAACTGTGTTATTATTAGGGGCTGTGTAAACCATTAATAACACCATAAAGTGCATATGTCCCACGACCACTCAATTTCTCACATTGTCTGCATGATTTAAATGGACCATTATCTTGCTCATATGGCCCTTGTGTTACAATCCATTATTTTTACTATGCTGTGGTTTTGGTTATATTTACTATGTATTGTTGTGGCCCTACCTTGAATTAGAAAAAATAATGTCAAATATATTCATTTATTGGTATGGCCCCACATAGTGCGTATATCAGATGGGTATTCATTATGATGATCATATTCCCAATTTATATAATTCTTCCAAACTTCTATTATTTTGTTTGCAGAGTTTATTAGAACTAGGTATTCGAAGAATTGCAGTAACTGGGCTTCCACCACTGGGCTGCTTGCCATTCGTCATCACCCTCAATTCACACGCTTTTGCAGAACAAGGATGTATAGAAAGCTACTTGACAGTAGCAAGAGACTTCAATTTGAGGCTCCAAGCTATGTTGGCATCCATGCAAATGACTAGTGTTGGATTCTCTGGGAGTAGAATCGTGTACGCAGGCATATACCAACCATTAATTGACATGATCCAAAATTACAAAAGCTTCGGTTAGTACAAGTATATAGACTTTGTCATAGCATAGTAGCATTACTGTTGAGCATTTCCTCTTTTTTCTTCTTTTGTTGAATGTTATCTTTAAGCCAATTCATTCATTAATTGTAATTAAATTTCTCATGCTTGCACAAAGTATATAATTCATACAAATCAACTAGGGCTTGAGATGAAAGGTTATAATGTTCCATCTAAGTCCAATTAACCATGCAATTGTGAGCCCTAGTGTCCGTTTGGCAGGGCTTCCTCGTGGTGGCTTTTGGATTTGTGAGGTAGGTCTAAGGTCCTACAGGGACAGATTATAAGCAGTTTAATTTGGTGAGAAACCAGCAAAGCCCAAATGTAATCCTTAACTTTCTTAAGTAACTTCTTTGAAGCAGTTGAACCCTTCAGCCCTCTCAAAATGGCTAGTTTCTATGTGGAAGGACTCTCACGTTTCTGCTTTTGGCCTTTTCACTCTATAGGGTCTACCCTAAATAATGTTAAATGATAGAGTCTGAATCACCTGCCAACAAAACGCATTCCAACACTACCCTATCAACATCATCTGATACCATACATCTCATGTATGATGGGTTTCACTTTATGGTGGACCCTAATTTTAGAGTGAGACGTGTGATGTCAGATCAAGTTGATAGGGTGTTGGAACATATTTTATTGGCAGGAGATCCCAACTCTAAATAAAAATCCTTAAGAGCCCAACCATTCTGTTGTTCAGTCTCTTACACAAATCTTTGTAAACTTCTTTAAGTTGCATCTTCACAGCTGTTCAAACCAACTTAAATCAAAGCTTAAGCTAGTGTGATACATGACTGCCGCACACTCCGGGTCTATTACTCATAAATTGTTCCCACATCTCTATTCATAGAACACCACCATCGATGTCAAGTATTGGGAATATCTACCCTATAACATCTTTTTATGATTGATATGAAAAATATTTCCAATACGCAACTGTAATGTCCCATCGGTAGGCAGCAGATTTGAACCGGCTCACTGCCACATATATTACATGCTAACTAGTCAGACGCTTTTGATTTGATGCAGGTTTTGAGGAATGGAGGAAAGGATGTTGTGGTACGGGGCTAATTGAAGCATCGTTTTTGTGCAATACCAAAACTTTGGTTTGCCCTGACGCATCCAAATACATATTTTGGGATTCTGTTCATCCAACTGAGAGGACATATTACTATATGTCAACCAGAATGCATGATACCATAGATCGCCTTCTAAGAGATTAACATTGCTTATATTGTCTCTCAAGATTTTTCTATCATGGATATGATGGAAGCTACCAAATGAAGATTGATGCAAGATTAGACTATATTTTCATGACAAGAATAGTTGAAACAAAAAGGAAAGAATATTTATCATTAAGAAAATCATCAATAAGGCTTAGTTTGAAAACATTATAAATGCAAATTTGTACTCCTTTTAAATATAAATTTGCACTCTAACATTTGCATTTTTTACTCCTTTTAAACTGAGTATAAGATTTTCAACAGATGGAACAAAATAGTATATTAGGACAAATGTATCAATACAAAATACCTTAATTCTTCAAAATTTGTTTTATGAAGTGCTTATTTAATTTGCAATGTTTAGTTCAACATTCAGCTAATAAAGCTGGTTCAGTTGCTTGGTGGTGGCGCTCCGGATAAACCACCTAAAAAGGCCGAACTGAGATAATTTGGACTCTTGGGATTTTTCAGCACGCATAGTTTAAAGGCTGTTCGGGCTGATCTCGGAAAGCTGGGAAGTGGGAACCACTTTACTTATTTTAGTAATCATTTGTGTTTCTGTTTGAAATGGTCACATGATTTCCTAAGGCTGCGTTTGAAAATTATGCAAACAAGTGTGAATGTAAATATGTAGAGTGTAAAATGGTTTATATAAATTGTAAAAATAGGTTAGTTCTGCACTGACATATTTACCTTCTTACCAAATAGATTTTTAGCTGTAATGGATGCAAACATGAATTCCAATAAATCTTATACTTTTTTTTTTATCAAAATTCCACTTGAATACAAATTTATTTCTTTTTTATTAATATACTTTTACATCCTATTATTAATGTAAATATGCATTGGTCTATCATTTGTTAATACATAAATGTAATATTGCCAAACACAAGCAAAAGTAAACCAAAGTGTAAATTTACCTTAAACCGGGATTTACACTCCATTTGCATCGTTTCAAAACGCAACCTAAAGGGAATGGCAAATAAAACCAGGATCTCCTTACACCAAAAACTCAGTTCACATAGCACCCAACGGGTTGGGAATAGACCCATTTATGGGCTGGGATTCGGGGCTGTTTTATACTATGTGGGTTCAGGCTCCAGGTCAGCTTCATTCAAATTTTGGAAAAAGCTAAGCTTGAGCCCGACTTATTAACAGGTCTAATTGGGAATATCTCCTGTAATCCCATGCTTATATGTTAAATTTATGGAGAGATCAGAGGTGGGGATGTATGTGTTTTAAGAATGTAGCAAAGTCTTCATGGGCAGATCTGGAGTCATTGCAAATGTAAAAGGGCATTGTCCCAACCTTTTATTTTAATTCCAAAAATAATCGTAAACTTAATTGTCTAGCTAACAGCGATTATGAACAGTTCACAGGGTGAGGTTGGTGCCATCCTCTCAGTTTCTTATCACCCATCTTTTTTATTATTTTTTTCAACAAATGGTATCCAAATGTCGGTTTAAAATTACGGTGTCAACACAAACTTTTTGTTTAAAAAATTTGAAGAGAGAAAAATGATGACAAATATCAAGTCTTTGATATTTAATAAAATGCAAAATAGATCTCTGAAATTTAATCTCTATACAATGAAAGCCTCAGATTCTTTTTCTTTATAGATTCAATCTGAGGGCTTGAAAAGCTTGTTGTCCGATGAATCAGGAAGTGTGAATAATCCAAGAGTTGATGGAGTCTCTTCCTGAACCAATGCTTGTAGATCTTGCAATAGTTGTACCTTAGAAGTCTCTTCTAGTGAAGTACTAAGAATTTCTTGAGCTGGTGAAGAACCTTGAGGCTTCTGCTGATGAAAACTCTAGAGGTCATCTATAGATGGAGGTCTTTGGAGCTCTCCTTTTGCTCTCCCAAAGATCTCTTGTGTGTTGGAAAAAAGGTAAAAAATTCTAAGGCTTCTCTTGATGAAAAACTCTTGAGGAGGTCTTCTATAGATTGAGGTCTCTGGAGCCTTTCTTTTTATTCTCCCAAAGATCTCTTGTAAGTTGGAAAAAAAAAGGTAAAGAACCCTGAAGCTTCTCTTGATGAAGAACTACTCTATATGTCTTTTGTGAATTGAGGTCCCTGGAGCTTTCTTTGGAGTTTTCTTCTTTGTTCTCTCAAAGAACTCTGGAGGTCTTCTGTAGATGGAGGTCTCTGGAGCTTTCTTTTTGTTCTCCAAAGATCACTTTTAAGTTGGAAAAAAAAAGGTGAAGAACACTAAAGCTTCTATTGATGAACTTTGGAGGTCTCTGAAACTTTCTTCTTTGTTATCTCAAAGATCTTGTGTGTTAAAACAAATGCCCTTTCTCTATGAATGAGATTATGAGAACATTCTTATAGAGATGGGGCCCACATGATTAAGAGATAAGGTTTTCTCCTTATCTACTTATCTGTAGTGTTAAGGCTAGAATAATTATCTTGCATAGGGTTTAGCCTGATCCTTTTATCTAGATTTCTTTTTAGGTAACTTTGGGAGTTTAAGGACTCTTAGTGGGTCCCACTTGAATCCATTGAATTTGGACTTTGTTGGAGAGTTGGGCTTGGCCAAGGCCCACTTAATTAGAACTTGAGAGTCTTATAAATTTAGGCTTCCATCTTAGATTTCCAAATTTAGCCCATTTATGATGTTGTAAGGTGGCACAAAAAACTTACGTGCCTACATACGTATGGAGATGTTTGTGATGTGCAACTGCAAGTGTGCATAGGAATTTAGAGTCCAGACTAACTTGACAGCACGTTGCAACTGTGCATAGGAATTTAGAAACATCTCCCTGTGAATGATAATATACAAGTATGGAGATGTTTGTGATGTGCAACTGCAAGTGCTATGAGGTTGGTGTGAGGAACGTTCTGTGAAGAGCAAATCCAAATTTGACCAACTAATACCTGACTACATCTCAACTAGTTTTTGTTTGTTTGTCAAGAGTAAACAGACTCCAATGGATCTAGTACTTGACTGACTGGCCCATAGGTGTTATTAACACTCGATACCTCATTTTTGGTGTTTTACGATTTTACTCTTCAATCCTTGCCATAAAGTAAATCATTATCGTGCCATTCACACCTTAGCCACTTCATGTATTGATTGAATGACGCATACCCATGAATGATTCTAGTGGTTTTTTACAAAACAAGCATCCAACAGAAATTAAAAATTTTAAATCTTGAAAAATCCAAGATCACACCCATGATGGTGTACAAAACCCTAGTTTCAAAAACTATTTAATTGTGTATCTATTTATAGATCGATTTGCACTGTTGATGGTTTGGAAGTTTGCCTTGATTCAATTCTACAACCTCACAAGTGTTTGGCCTGTAATTTAGTCCACACGAAGTAGCAATAGATCAAAGCTCCCTTTCACAGCGTAGATGGCAACCCAATAGAGAAAAGGTTAGAGTGACACCAAGAATTGTGTTAGCAATCCTATTAGTAGTTAAGGTTTAGAGAGTATTTCAAATAAAAACTAGGGTCATCCCATGCATTATTTACATAGACTTAAGCTCTTAATTGCATTAGGAGTACTTAATTCACAAAGATCTTCGTAATTGCAATTAGGCCCTTCCTCTAAGACTCTTCTTACTGATTACACCTTTTCTTCCAACTTTGTTTGTGTTTTACTCTTTAATGTGCGTGATGATCTCTTAGGTTCAATACTATTAAGCAGTGACAAATGATGCCAAAATCCTTCAGCATTCCAAATGGAATTCCTTCCAGCTGAATTGAATTAAAACACTTTTAAGAACCGTTGAATGTGAATAATAACCATTATTCACAAGAACTCCACAAGTCATGAATGACACCTAGTAGTGTGTCATCATAACCACCCTAATAATTTGAATTTGGTAGATTGAACGTTTCCATATGTAATTACCATGCAACAGAATCCTTCTATTATACAATGTCCCACAAGAGAAGAGGGCCATTGTGACTATGTCAAACCCTGTTGGCTCAATCATATGCCACACTAGATTAAAGATGACTCAATCATATGTGATAACACTTGGAACTCTTTCCATAAACCATGTTGCCTTGGCCAAAGGCTTCGTGAGTCGTACCAATCCTAGTCATATAGAACATTCTCTCTCCTCATCCTCATGGAATGTGATAGATCCCTTATCATGCATTTACATACTTCCATGTATAAATCATCATATTCGACATGTGAATGCCTATGCCCTACCAAGGGTATAAATGTTTATAGTATCAAGTCACGGAGGCTCATGCACAAGGTATCCATGATGCCTCAAGTCTAATGATGATTATCTACACAACTGTGATGATAGAACAAGTTTTTGACAAGAGGCTCTATGTAAGAGTTTTATTAATGGTCAAGTTCAATGAAATTGTTCTTTAACTAGTACTCTTTAATGTCTCTGCACAAGTGATTTAATTTGAGATTCCTAATTAATCAACTGATGACACAAGCGTAATATGTGTTAGTCTATCTAGATCATCAAAACCTTCTTAATGACCTTCCAACCAGAGAAACCATTTAAGTATGTTGTACCAAGATAAACACATCTCGAGACACACTTAATAATACACTATCTTGACATAGATGCTTTGAACTATTTATATAAATTGTAATATTAAAATAAGTGAATGATAAAATGTGAATAACACAACATTGCCCTTCTACAATGTCTGGTTTTAGGGTTCCAGTAAGATTAATTTGCAATCCCATCGCCTCCGGACAACAATGCTTCCACATTTGATCATATCTCCATTTGGCTGTTTCTTCTACACGAGTCCTTCCTTCGGTCTATGAAACCATTAATATTTTAACAAATTAACCATTAATTCTCAATAGCCATCAATTCTAATTTCTAAACAAGACCAGCCCGTTCCCGTTCATGGCACGGGTTACAGCTACTCAGCTAGTAATACAATATTCTTGTGTATGTATTGAAGCTAATAACAAGATGAACCTATCCACTATCACACTTGCCTACTAAAGAAAGAAGAATGCTCAACCCAACATACTGTAAATTAATCTGTAATGACAGTGGCTCCCTAGACAATAACCATTCCGGCGACGGATTTGAGGGCATCGGCGGCCACAATTCTATACATTTGCTCTGTAGGATGGACAGCATCCCAGAAGACATACTTGTGTGGATCCTCACATGTACTCATCCCTCTGCAAGTCTCACCAAATTCGATCGTCCCTGACCCACAGCACCCCTTTGAAGCCTCAGTGAAACCTACCATTTCATCAATACACACCCACTATTCATTAATTTTGTAGTCCGCCAGAAAATATGTTGGATATATTATATAGAATTGACTGGTGAATGGTGATGCATGCCATCCACTTACCGTATTTTGATGGGTTGTTCATGGTGCGCTGAATGATGGCGTATGCATCCACGAATGCAGCTTTCACCCCTAACGACGTCCCTAGTCTGGGCAGCAAATTCCTTACCTTGGAATTGAACAAGAGCGCTGCATTATTGTAACTATCCACACATGTCGTTGCACCCATTAGCGTCTTCACTAGTGGCATGCACCCTAATGGAGGGACGCCCACAATCACAAATCTTCTGGCTCCGAGAGCATGCAATGCCTGCAGTTTGATCAAATTAAGTTAAGGACGAGGACAGGTAGGGGACTGAATTGAAGCACCAGATATTGAGCCATGAAAATATTTCGTGGCTGGCAATGGGCCGGCTGAACCACTATGTCCACTGAAACATAATGACTTCCTGGCCCAGTATGGTTCAGTTTGTTTAATTGCAAGGGGGGATTTCATTTGCACCAGTGTAGTAAATGCATGGGAGAGGGAGTAGGCTGAGTGTGAATTATTCTGGTTTATTTTTGCATCAGATTTGACCTTGTTTAAAAGTAAAATGATTATATGATCCGTATAGGCGTATACCTTATATGAAAGATAATGGAATTAGGAAGGAAAGAAATGGAAATATAGAAAAATCTATGCAAAGTTTGTAAAGGTTTCTCTACCTTTTTCTTCAAACCAAACACAAGGAAAGAAAAGGTAAAAAAAGAAAAGGAAAGTCAGGAAAACCTACATAAGGTAAGACTAAGCGAGGAGATGTGCAGAATTTGCACTGTCAGCTGTGAATGCAAAGGAAACAAAAAGTACAAACTTCTTATCAGTAAGAAGTGCAAATCATAATTACAAATAAATGCAAAACTGAACTTCATGAAAATTTTGTATCACAGTTCAGATTTGCACTGCACTGAACAAACAGAGAGATGGGTGGGGTACCCCTGCGTAATACTTTTAATTGGAAAACGTCCCATTAAGTAGAATTTACATCTGCGCCCCACAACATTCCACAGCATATTCCTGCAGTGTATTGGGAACATCTCATGATGATGATATTATCGTTCTAATATTATCATCGGGAGATATTTCCAATACACAGTAGGGATGTGCTGTGGGATATTGCGGGGCGCCCCCTTGTAGGGCGCAGATCTGAATTCAAGCAGAAAATGAGAACCACCTTAATGTCATCCGCCATACATTTGGTGAGGTAATCCAGGTACTCTTCCAAATTGTATTGCTTGGAGCGAGTAGGCTCCAAGTAGTAGTTCTGAATAAAGTCATTCGTCCCCATACTCAATATAAAGAGTGCATGTTGAGTGATTTCCTCTGCTTTCTTCTGTCCAACGAACCTTCCCATGTGGAGCTTATAATGTTTGAAGTATTCTATTTGCTTGGAAAATGACAACACGTTCTGCAGCAGCAAGTGATCAAGCAAATTAAATTGTTAGTTCTCTTAATCTCAAAGAACAAGATAATAAGTTAATAACCAAGGTCTCTGGATCCTATTATAACAAGTTGTACTGTTTAAGATCAGTAGATGAAATTACTAATACAATATTCATGAAAGAATGCCCACCAGGAGGTGGGTCCCCATCTTGTTAAGAGAAAGCAGTCTGTCAACAAAGGGCAATTACTTTGTGGGCCCAAGGACAAGCCCCAAACTTTTGGTTCATTAATGGGCCTCTGACATTGTGGACAACTCTGAGGTCCAACTTAAATCCATTTAACATTCATAGTCATAGCTGCAAGATCAAAAAATGGGGATCCGGTTACCGGTAGCCGACCTTGACTTATGTGAAGGACCCTCAAATGGGTCAAAATATATATTTTTTTGTGAGTTAAAAAAAAAATCAATCAAACCATCTTAGTTTGAAAAAAATTGGTTCAGAAAACAAATAGGCAGAAAACATGTTCTTGATGCCAAACAAATTCAAACTCGAGTCCATTTGATTTGTGGTCAGAATCAAAATCGGAATTATCTATTCCTATGATCTGTTTAATTCGTATAAAAATCAATATTGGAATGAAAAATATCTGAAATAGGATCTCATTTCTAAGAGAGGGGAGGGAATGACCATTCTCTCAAATGGGAGAATGCCGTTTCACCGAAAATGAGAATCAGATTCCGATTCAACCAATCAAATGGTTGGACTGATTTAAAATCCTCTTATTCCCACTAACCAAACAGCCCTTAAAATGATGGGTCGGTTATAACTTATAACCATCCCCCCGTTGAACCTATCTCTCCAACTGCTTTAATTGATGTTGACCAAAACTGAAAATGGTTTCATTCCCTGAAATTTTGAAAAGGACTCATTGCCAACTTTTCATGGCAACCAAGAAGTGGCTCCATGAGAGTAGAACACGTTAGGACTCACGTCTTTTTTGTTATTAGCTGAATCATCACTCTTTTCATTCTTTGAAACTTGAGCCAAATTTTCATAGTGAGTAGTTCTGAGTAGGTTCCCATCTCATCATCCCCCAATAAACAGCTACGGGACACAACTACCATAAGCATAAAGTCAAGAAAATGAATACTGCCTCCCACACGGCCCACCCAATTTCTAGGACAGGAAGCTCAAGGTCCAACTAAAGTTGGGACAGGTCAAACCGGCCGGTCCCGCACAATATGTGCTAAAGATAGACCGATTTGTGGTCAATGTGGTTGGTGTTTATGAGCTGTGGGAACTGGATTGGTTACCGTCAGATTGGCGGTGAGATCATCGTAACCAGAAGCAGCCGATGCGAAACTAACTCCATGTAAGAGATCTTCAACCTTGAGATTCCGGTCCAGAAAGCCTGGTATTATCTTTGTATAACCCAATGCTTCCGCTGCAAAAAAATTAAAAAATAAAAAAAAAAAGCAACCCCAAACCAAACCATGTCATGATTTCCACCAAATTAGTATAATATATAATCACTCTCGCAAACTTTGCGTGCATGAAATGTATTAAAGTCTTAGGGCGTGTTTGGTTGCGAAAAGGAATTAATTGTTCTGTACAAATAGAAGTGAGATTGAGCTGAGAGCCTGTGGCTGCAGGGGTCTGCTGGGTCTGGGGTCCCCTTGCAACCCGTCCAAACATGTACACGCAGAGTAAGATTAATTATTCTGTACAAATAACCAGTGTCGGAGAATGAAATTTTTTATAATGCACTTATAGGAAGTATTCTCCATCTAAAATCCAAGCAAAAAGTTTGGTTTGAAGTTCTCTTATTTAAGGAATTAAAAAATATGAACCCTATGTGACTAGGTTAAGATTGGAGGCACTGTCTAATCCAATTCCAAAGTAACCAAGTCATTATAATTCAAAACCAACCTGAAAATCCAAGCCAAATAACTTGGATTGATACAGGGGCCGGAAAAATAATAATGGATTAGAATTGGGATTTCAATAAATCAAATTGGGTGAGGATACAAGGGATGGGCTACCCCTGGTTAGGGTATACCCTACACGGCTGCACCCAATAACCTGGCTCAGCCCCTGCAGATAACAATGAAAAAGAGAAAATGTTTATAGTTGGCTGGCTGGCTGATAGATGTAGCAGTAGCACCATCCATCTCATGTGTGAATCAGCAATCTAGTCAAGAACCCAGAGTCATAGTCTCATAGCAACTGGACTAGGCATGCAAGTAGAATGCAAGAACAGAATGAAATTAAGAAAAAGAAACAGAACAACATGTAACAAATTAATAGATATGTACCAATAAAATCTGTAGCAAGCCTTCCATCGGAGAACCTTCCGGTAGGGAGAGCATCAAAGAAATCTTTCCCGTAGGGAGGGAAGTTGCCCTTAAAGCTGGTGGCGAGGTGGTTGTTGTTCCCGGGGTCGACACTCGAATCACCGAAAACCAAGACACAAGTGATGTTATGTTCAGCTGCTAATTGTCTCAATTGGCCGACTCGGAAAGCCTGCAAGAGCTCAAGCATGGAGATGGCGATGGCAAAAGCCAACATCATCACCACCCTCACCATCATTGACAATATCTTTGAAGGCTTAAGTTGGAAGTAGTACTAGAGTGCTTAAAGGCTTCTTGGGTGCATGTGATGTTATTAGCTATGGCTGGGTTTATATAGAGAGCTTGGTGATCTTGGCTACGTATTGTCGATGGATAGAAGAAAAATAAAGGTGGTAGGAGTGAGTGATCGGTCGTAGACTGATAGGCCAAGACATCTGTAGCTTTCTTTGTGTCAAGAAGCATTTAAGGAGGAGTTACGACAAGCTGGGTAGGCTGGTTGAAGAAAGGGGCCGGGGGAAGCTGGAGGGTGGGGTGGGAGACGGAGAAGTGACGTTCATTTAATTGTTGTATGAAAAATTAATGACGAGGAAAAAAGTAGGTTGGGCAGAAAAGCAGAACTCATGCCTGAAATCTGCAAGGCGCGATTATTGTGATCCGACGTCAATAGAAATGGCTGGCTTGGCTGTGCCTGTACCGCTCTTCTCCGGTCTCCACAGCTGACATGCACTGGACCAAGTACATATGGCTATGGGCATTCATCAGTGGTACAGAACTCGGTCATCCGGATCTTGGATCAGCCCATCTGGATCATGGCTACGGCTAATTAACCATGACTACACATGTCAGCAGGTGCTGCAGGTCAGAGGTTTGGCTCAGTGGAACTGTGGAAGTGAGTGGATTATCAGTGTAAATTAAGCAGGGGATATCAACGGAGTCGGGTCCGGCATGGTTTGACCCAACCCGCCCCGTCCCTCATATAAATATTTCAATGCTGCGATGTCAATAGACCAACTCAACGTGAGTCCACCTGAAACCTGTTTACCCTAACATAGTGTCACGTCAGTGTTGGTTTACCATTTAACTCGACCCACTGACATCTATATGGTTGCTTATGCCATTCCTTATTTGAACCGATTAGCTTTTGGTCCCGTCCACGGGATTTGGTCGTATTAGGCTGGGTGTGGATGGGGATCGGTCCTGTTCATACCCCAATATAGCATGGACAGGTCCCATCCATACTTTAATTTTTCATCCACGATAAAATCTTGTAGTTGGGGACCGTCCATACTTGACTTTTGATTCCTGAAAGACTATCCTATTGTATGTTTTACATTTTAATATTTTTGTTAATAAAATATTAATTATTTTTTTTAATTTTTTAATTTTTTTTAATTTTAATGTTTTATCAATAAAATTGTATTTTAAATATTTAAAATATATTTTTAAAATTTTTATTATTTTTCTATTGTTTTTACAAAAAAGTTAACATTTATTGGTTAATATTAATTCATTGATGCATTTTTCAATATATTTATCATATAAAATGCAAAAATTAGATATTTATGATTAACTATGTAGATCAAGGTTTTTGAATCGTCGTTGACCCGGACGGTCGGACCATTCAGCCCGAGAACCATCCAATCTAGCAATTCCATTTTACCCTAAACCCGATTTTTGGCCAAAAACCATTGAAAAAGTCAACAACCTATTGACCTGAGTGGTCAAACCGTTGACCCATTCAACAGTTTTTTACCGTTTTTTATTTTTAATTAATTTTTTTTATTTTTTTTTAATTTGTTTGCCAGAACAGGCCGTCTGTTTGAATCGAATGATCGAACCATCGACCCGAGAACCAGTGGCCAGAATGATTCCGTTTTCGGGTCGTTTTTTAAAATGTTGGTGTAGATCATTCATAAATATATATGAGATACATGGAATCAAAAAGTGCGGTGTGGAATGGTCCACACCACGCCTACAGAATGCCGTTGTGGGTGTAGACTGGTTCAATCCACACAATTTGTCCATAATTCAAAACAACTATGAGATGTGGTGTGGTATGAATTGATCTCTGCCATAGGGTATGGTGTGACCAATCTACACCCACCAAATGCTGATATAACAAAAATGCTGATAATTTTTAGGGTAAAATATCCTCTACTTCAAATGTTAATATAACAAAAATAAATAAATAAATGAAAGTTATTGTAACTAAAGCAATGCTAATTTGGATCATAAAATGCATTCAAACATAATTTTTTAGGGTAAAATACTAAAACCTCCCTTAAGCTTTTGACAAATAGTAATCCATCCCTTTCTTCTTGAAAAGGATTAAGACCTTCCTTGTTGGGTGAGATGACAAAGATCTTTCCTCTCTGTCAAGATTTGTTTGCATGTGTCATCATGTTCATCTTTTTTTAGAAAACTCACTTTTATCCGTTTATAATTAGGGCTCATTTGGCGCATCTTTTTCTCGAAAGATCTCAACTTAATTTTTATCGACACTCTCATCTGTTACTAACCTCACGTCCAGACCACCATTAAATCAGTCCATTTATTTTCCATTCTGCACTATATTATTCATCTCCTCTTGCATGTGCATCCATTCAACTAGTTTTGTTGAAAAAGAGCAAGCATGTTCACATGATGCTACAGGAACGTAACCATGCATGGGCGAAGTTATCTTTTTATATATCCTATAACATACAAACATTGAATGTATAATAAATTTATCTATTTCTTTTAGAATATTCATTTCTATGGTTGAATTGATTCAAATATATTTGACTTGTAAAATTTAAACGAGAAATGAGAAACTATTTTCAGAAATTAGACCCAATCATATTTGAGGTTTATAAATTACCTGTAATATAACAATATTTCAAACTTAAATTTTGATAATATAACCTTAATAAAAGGGTAATAAATAATAAATTAAATTATATCTTAATAAATTACCTTGTATGTCTGTGGAATATACCCTTTGAAACATAAAGTATAACAAACATTACAAGAAAACTATGATACCTTTATATATTACTAAATGCATAATCAATTCAAAGAAACAAAAACTTGTCATTACCCAATTTTAATCGGGGCACAAATGTGTAAATGTATTTAGTGTAAATTTCGATTTACTATTGCTTTAGGTTTTACTTAGCTTAACGTGTTTGGGATGACTAAAGTTGGAAGTAAAATGATGCAAGTCCCAACTCTATATGATTAAATGAAAGTGGGATGACGGTTATTTATATGGGAATAATTAAATATCACATGGTTTTTAAATCCGACCCGGAGAACGAATCGGTCATGGGTCCGGTTTCTAGGTCAAACAATTCGATTGTTTGAATCAAACGGTCAACCTATTCTAAAAAAAAAAATTAAAAAATAAAAAACGGTTAAAACCATTCGAATGGTTCACTATCTGGATCAGCAGTTTGCTGACCAAAATCAACGGTTTTTAACAAAAATCAGGTTTTGGGGAAAAATGGAACCGGTCACCTGACTTGACCGACTTCTAATTTTTCCGGTCCGATCCGATTTTGAAAACCATAAAATATCAAATAAATGATTTAATTACCAGTAGAAAATGAGAGTAAGGTGATGAAAATTTAATTATCAGTCAAATTACAATTACTTTTCACTTTTCCCTAATATTAACTCTCATTTCTGCCTTACAAATGGGTCAACCAATGATCTCATTGTTAAATAACACAAATCAAAAAATAAATAAAAATATAAATATTACAAAAAATTATAACATTTTGTGAAGAAAAATTAGGGCACACCTCTAATATAATATATTTATCATATTAAACAACAATTTTTATTGACGATTGTCAGACGAAGATCATCACTGTGCACTTGTCCCCCATCTTCTGCCAATATGGCTCAAACATTTTTGGATCACCACTGTTAAAAGTCAAATAAAAAATACCATCAGGCGTCAGTCCGAGAATATGAAATTACTATATCTTGGGAAGTTCTACATATCAAAAACCCAACTTCAATTGTAATTGAAAATGTTGGAAGCAAATAACGCATAGGCTTCGAATTGGAAACTTAATTACTGATCAAAGTTAATAACGGAGTCAGAGGGGAGCTTCTTAGACATGTTGTTTTGTTTCGCTTGGAAAGCAATAGAAGAAGGGGAAGAGTGGCCATTAATGCGCACCTCCTGCTCAGTACCAGGCATCTTTCTTCTATTCTCTGTTTAGTTACCATCAGACGCGAAAACAAAAAACTCCTGAAAACTCGAACAAGCATTGAAGAGAGAGATCATATCCAAAAATCAACACAGTTTCTCGATAACATACTGCTGCTTACCTCTTGCTCCCGATCATCTTTGATTGTCAGAGGGCCCCTGTACTAGCCGTCCGAAGCAGCCATTCTTCATCAACGGAAGTGAGCTTTCCCAGCCATCGTGCACTCCATCCGCCGAAACAATTTCTCGGTTACGTTTAACGGTGAAGACTTTAACGTTTTTCTTATCTTCAAATGAATTTCTTTTGTGAAATACGATTTAAATGGTTGTTTTTGAAATCGATAAAAACGATACTTTTTCCTTATAATGATATGTCCTTTCATTATTCTTTTATATTAATAAAATAATATTAAAATAAAAGTTGATTTTATCAAGAAGTCATCACGCTCAGTGTTTTTGATAAAAATAATATCAATATATTTATTCAATGTGAATAAAGACAAAAGATATAAATGAACATACTCGATTTTATCAAAGTATATCATTATACTTAATATTTTAATATATTAATATATAATCGAATAAGATATTTATCGAATTGAACTTGGTTATATCCGAATTCGATTGGATTGGGTTCCATCAAATCTCAATTCGAATTCGGATTTTTGAAAACAGTTTATACCCCTATTTCGGTTTAATTCATCTATTGCTCATAGAGTGATAGGTTGGCTCAAATCTTTTGTCCTTGAGTTGGACCCAGGCTCATAAGTTTGGGATTATTTTTTTTAGGTTGGGTCCAAGCTTAGCGTTTGATTCCTTGAGTAGCCCATATTAAGCCTGAATACATACATACATACATATATACATACATACATACATACATACATATACATATTTGCATACTTGAATACATATGTAATTGTATACATACATTTATGTTAAATTTTGTTGTGGGGCTGATTGATAAATCTAAAAACCAACCAAAATGCATCAAATTTTAGTGTGAATTGGACCCAAATTGGAAATATCAGGCTTGAGTTTGGTCACATGTCTTAGGCCCAATGCATAGAGTTAGCAGTAGGTTGAGCTTAAAGTTTACCCAACCTAATTGACTTGCAAACATAACAGTTTAATCGTCTGGATAAAATGGGTCAACCAATGATGTCATAATAAAATAATAAAAATTAAAAAATAGATAGAAGTATAAAAAATTACAAAATATATAAAAGTTATAAAAAAAATGACATATCTAAAATATCATAAACTTATCGTATTAAACAAAAACAAGTATGATAAATAAGAATTGCTTTTACAATTAATTATGAAAATGAAATGGAAAATTTAAATGTGCCCAAAAATTATTTCTCTTTTTTTTAAGCCGAATTGGTCAGCACAGCATGTCGTAGAAACTAAAAAAAGATAGAAATAAAAATATAAAAAACCCAAAAAAAAGTGAAAATCCCTAATATTAAATATATGTCATATTAAACAAAAAAATATGATAAATAAAAAACATCTTTACTAAAAATAAAAATGAAATACAAAATTTAAATTCAGCAATACACCACCACGATTTGACTACTTATCATTTCTGGTAAGTTCTAAAATGAATATTGAGATTATTATTGTTATTTGAAATTATCATATGCAATACATGTGCATATTCACTAGTAAACTCAGAAAAAAAGGCCATTCAAAGTAATTTGATAGTTGAAAACCTCAACATTATATAACTAGTATGCTGTTTACGCTCAAAGTTACGTTGGACCAAGATACTCGACCTAAATCCAAACCAAATTCACATTTGGGCCTTGGGTGCAACATAAGTTATTGGCCTGGACTTAAAAGCTTGGAACAAGGCTAATTAAATCGTAAAAGCAATGTCAAAAGAACTTTAACGAGTTATAAAAGTAATAGTAAGGGCATGATATATATATATATATATATACATATAATACTGTGCATAGTGAACATTAATTGATGATATTCTCTTAATAATGTCTTGGATATGGCATTTATGTGAAATGTCAGTAATAGTAGAACTATAATTAACTCATGAAAAAACCAATAAACTAATAAAAACATGCACCACCTTCTAAAGCCTATATCAATGATGCCAACAAAATATGAACTATAGGTTTGGCCAAGGTCTCTCAAGCTACCACTACCGCATTATAGTTAATGTTAAAGAATATGAAATAATGATTTTTCACCTAACTTCAGTTGTTAGTTTAAATTTGTAAAACCCAACTCCTATTAATAGAGTCAAGTGGTATCTATAACTTTTATATATTTTATAATTTTTTATTTATAATTGAAAAGGGATACCCAAGGTACAAATGTCTCTATATGTATCTTAGTGTGTCATATGATGTATATCGATTTTCAAGGTCATCATGCTATGTTTGAATGTTTTGTACACTATTATTAAATTATATATCATACCAAAATAATACAGAGAAGAGTATCCATTGATACATAAACTCTCAATCCCTTAATTTTTGGTAATGCTAATGTGAATGCTTTGAATCTTTAGGAACACTTTAGAAATGCATGTCGATTTCTTACTCAGAGGGATGAAGTCTAATCATTTTAGTTAATGTGACTCAATATTTCATATGACAATACACATCTACTGATCAACCTTTCCAGATAGAACCAGCAAGATCCCAAACACAACATGATCAAAGAATGGAGCCATGGAGGTATGTTGATATCTTTTGAAATTAATATCTCTGATTCGAAATTTCGGTGTAGAACATATCTACCTATAGCGGTTCAACTAATGTTCTGTCGTCCAGCCATGAATACCTAACAAAAGAATTTATATGTCAAGCTGAAAGGAACATATGGATTGATTGTGCCTATATAGGCGGTGTCATTATCACTGGGCGGTACTATATATGTAGTATTAATTGGGTTAACTGATAGGTTGGCTAACAACAGGAATGCATTTGTGCATCTTCATTCACATTGGAAAAGCTTGACATCCCAGAAAAAATGTGCAGAGTTGCTTTCAATTCATAAGTTCCGTGCTACTGAAAGAACGAAAGAAAGATAGAAAACCAAATAGCTGTTGAATAGTTGAAAAAGAAAGAAAGAAAAAAAGAAAACCGTAAAACTTGAAACTTTGGGGACATGCTACCCTAGATTTGTGTGAGAATTGGGGAAATGTCATTTCAAAAGAAATGAGAATGGGATTTCAATTCCGTCCAATTAAGCAGTTGGAATTGAAATGCGCTATTTGGTTTACTATGTCTGAGAGAATTTGGTGCAAGTCGAGCTCGTTCTCGTCCATTGACCTTCCCAGAAGAATCATGTTATTTTAAGTAAGCTTATATTTCCAACAATCCGTTGTAGTCTAGTTGGTTAGGATACTCGGCTCTCACCCGAGAGACCCGGGTTCGAGTCCCGGCAACGGAATTCTTTTTATTTTATTTTATGTACAGTGTACTGAAGAAAATAAAAACCACTCTACTTGCTGTGTGACCTTTTTATTTGTTTTACACTCTTCCAAACTGAATGTAAGGTGCATCCTTTGGAGCAAAGTTTTAAAAAATAACCCAGAAACGGAACCGTTTTGGCCACTGGTTTCTGGGTCAAAGGTCCGATCATCCAGTTCGAACGAATGGCCCGCTTGAGACCTGGGTTTGAGTCCCAGCAACGGAATTCTTCTTATTTTATTTTATGTACAGTGTACTGAAGGAAATAAACATCACTCTGCTTGTTGTGACCTTTTTATTTGTTTTACACTCTTCCAAACTGAATCTAAGGTGCATCCCTTGGAGCAAAGTTTTAAAAAATGACCCGGAAACGGAACCGTTTTGGCCACTGGTTTCTGGGTCAATGGTCCGATCATCCAGTTCGAACGAACGGCCCGCTCTGATAGCAAAATTAAAAAAAATAAAAAACCGTTGAACGGGTTGACGGGTCGACAGTTTGACCGCTCAAGTCAATGATTTGTTGACATTTTCAATAGTTTTTTACCAGATTCTGGGTTTTGGATAAAACGAAACCAGTTATCTGGATGGTTCCCGGGCCGAATGGTCCGACCGTCCAAATCAATAGCGATTCGAAAATGTTGCTTTGGAGTACTCTTGTTGAAAAGACAAAAGATGGTTTTCATAAAAATTTACAAGGGTTTGATTGGTCAAAAGCTTTTTCAATACCATGTCTTTTTGGCATCATAGATTTTTTCTTTGTACTTGCTTATGGGGTAGATTATGGGTAGGGATGGCAAGGGTTAGTTTATTCGTGAAAAACGTTCTTCCATTGATCATTCCCAAACCGGCTTAAGCACCCTTGGTTCCAAATCTGTTTAATATCTCCCAATTTTCCAAATTCAAAAAATCCATCACATAAGTGAAATGTGATGTCCATCTTAAGCAAAAATGGTAAGTGGTAACGACATGTATAATGGGGCATAAGGGGAAGGATTTGAATCCTCTTTTAACCCTTTTCACTATATATTTATACTACTTATAAAAGTGTGAATGAGGAAACATTGGCTTCTGAAATTTTTCTTTACTGAAATACCCATCCTCTTTAATTTAGTCCATCTCCATTGAAAGAGCAAAAAATGTAATTAAAAGAATACCATTAAATACATTCAATTGTCTCTTATTAAGTCTCACATTTAAGTCATTAAATAAATCACATTATTCCTCATTGAATCCAACATTTATACTTTTGTTTATCATTATTACACTAATAAATCCATACACAATAATTATTAATAGAATGGAATTTTATATTTTTAAAATAAACATAGAAATGAAATCATATTTTTCATCTAAATGGTGGGTAAGTAGTTCAACCATTTGGATCAAATGGATAATTTCATGATGTCATAAATAAATAATACAAATTTAGAAATATAAAAAATACTTTGTTTGTCATCATTAAATTCCACCAATAAATCCATACACAATAATTATTAGAAGTATGAAATTTTATATTTTAAAAATAAACCTAGAAATTAAATCATATTTTTCATCTAGATCGTGGCTAAGTATTTCAACCATTTGGGCCAAATGGATAATTTCATGATATCATAAATAAATAATACAAATTTAGAAATATAGGGAAGGTTTTTCAAAAATAGAGGGGAGGTTTTTATGATTGTCAGAAACTTCATAGGAGGTTTTTGTATTTTACCCTTTTAAAAATATTAATATATAGATGTATGTGTACATATATACATATAACGTATGCATACATATATACATATATATTAGTGGGGATCCCACAGGGCGAGGATCGGGGTCCCCACGGGGTGGAGAGTGCTCTCCCATCCTCGTGGGGGGAAATCATCCTCATCCCTACCCGATTCAGGGCAAATCTCCACGGGGATCGGGGAAATGGGGAAAATTGCCATCCCTATTTAAAACCAATTTGAGAATGAAACCATTTTCATATCTAGGTGGTAAGGTAGGTCAACAATCTAATATTCTAGGCCAAATGGGTCAATCTATGATGTCATAACTAAGTAACGAATATTAAATACATACATATATATAAACTCAAAGAAAAATATAAGAATACATGATTTAAAATCAACCGAAAAAGCAAAATGGTTTTTCGATCCAAGTGGTGGGTTAGTGGTTAAACTATCCATGTCAAATGGATGTTATTATTAAATAATAAAATTCATAAAGTTCTAAAAATGTAGAAATTTGTCGATAATTTTGGGTGCATTCTTTAATATTATATATTCATCATATAAAAAAGTGTGATTAATGAGAACTATTTTCATTAATAATAGAATTGGGATAAAAATTATGATAGAAAATAAAGAGCATTAATGTCTAACTAATGACTCGACTAACCATGTCAAATGGTTCAATAATTTAATTAGCTAGGTCATCGTAGGCAAGTGGTTTGGTAGGGATGAAAATAAATCAGATTATATTTGAATTAGGATATATCCAAATATGATCAGACCCAAAGATTCGACCATATCTCATAAATATTGATTTGAATCCGAATCTGATCAAGATGTCAGATATTCGAATATGATACGAACCGATTTAATTTTTTTAAAAAGTAATAAATTGTTAAAAGAAAAAGAAAAATATAATAGTTGAAATAAAAAACAAAAAATATAAGTATTTTCTCAACTATTTCCATCATATAAAAAGTTTACAAAAATGCAATATAAATAACATAGTCATAAATAAATAATAAATAACATATATATTATATATAAATAATATATATACTATATATATATAAATAATTTATTTGACCACAACATTAAAAACCAATGTTCAAACAATATTTTGGAATGCATTTACTCTTGGTAAATAAGTAATTTTTATTATCTCATAAATTAAATAATAAAAAATATAAATATAAAACTTTTTATAAATTTTATAAGAAAATTTGAACATACATTAATATTATATATTCTTCATATTAAACAAAAATATGTTTGAAAAAATGAGAATTATTGTTAGTGAAGATAGAAATGGCTAAAATACAAAGAAAAAAATGAATTAATGTCTTAATCATAGTCCATTTTCCTAGTTAAATAGGTTAATGGTTCAACCAGTAAGGCCCTTTGGTTACTGATTATTATCATCATCATCATTTGATATTGCCATGTGCAAAAATAAATACGAAATAAGAATTACTTTTGTTGATGATGAAAATGTAATACATGATTTAAAATCAACCAAAAAAATGGTTTTCCATCCAAGTGGTGGGTTAGTGGTTCAACTATCCATGTTAAATGGATCAACACATGATATGATTATTAAATAATAAAATACATAAAATCATAGAAAATGTAGAAATTAGTAGATAATTTTGGCTACATTCTATAATATTATATATTAATCATATAAAAAAGTGTGATTAATGAGAATTATTTTCATTAATGATAGAAATGTGATAAAAATTAGGACAAAAAATAAAGAGCATTGATGTCAAACACATGACCCCACTAACAATGTTAAATGGTTCAATGATTTAATTAGCTAGGTCATTATAAGCAAGTGGTTTGGTAGGGATGCAAACAGATCAAATTAGATTTGAATCACGGTATATTCGAATTTGATTCGACCCGAAGATCTAATCGGATCTCATAAATATTGATTTAAATCTGAATCCAATCAGGATGTTGGATATCCAAATCTGATACGATTTTATTTAATTTAAAAAATAATAATAAATTATTAAAAGGAAAAGAAAATATAATAGTTGAAATAAATAAAAAAATATGTATTTTTTCAACTATTTTCATCATATACAAAGTTTAGAAAAATGCAATATAAACAACATATTTATAAATAAATAATAAATAACATATATATTATATATAAATGATATATATATAATTGAATTGACCACAATAAAAAACCAATACTCAAACAATATATTGGAATTGTGTTTCCTCTTGGTAAATAAGTAATTTTTATTATCTCATAAATTAAATAATAAAAAATAAAAAACACAGAATTTTTTTATAAATTTTATAGAAAAATTTGAACATGCATTAATATTATATATTTTTCATATTAAATAAAAATATGTTTGAATATAATAATTATTGTTAGTAAAAAATAGAAAATAGCTAAAATACAAAGAAAAAAATGAATTAATGTCTTAATCATAGTCCATTTTCCTGGTTAAATAGGTTAATGGTTCAACTAGTAAGGTCATTTGGTTGCTAACTATTATCATCATCATCATCATTATTTCCACGTGCAACGCACATATATATATATATATATATAGTAGGGTTTGACTATGATACGAGAAGAGCTGATAATCAATCAATTGGCATCACAAAATAGGAATGGCAATGGGGCGGGGATCATATTTCCCGTCCTCGACTCCCTTCATTGTCGGGGATTATATCATATAAGGGCAACTTTTGGGCCCTAATATCAATAAAAGTAATATATTTAATAAAATTTCAAAAATAATATCAAAAAGGGGCAAGTTACTGTTCATCTTCTTCTTCTTGCCGGTGTTCGACTATTTGTTGTGTCTTTAACTGTTGATCCCCCCTCCTCTCCTCCCCTTCTCATATTTGTTGTGTCTTTAACAATTAAAACACTTCAGACTTCAGAGTATTATGAATATGATTTCCCAGGGGTTCTGCTATAGTATATGGCCAAATTTATGCTTCTAAGTAATTTATTGTTCATCTTCTTCTTCTTTCCAGTGTCTAGCGTTTTAACTGTTGCCGCTTTCTCGATCCTTTGAAGTCCAAACTCCACCACTTTCCAGTGTCTGACTATTAGCGACACTTTCTCGATCATTTGATTGATGCCACCGCTAGATAGGACGCCATTAACTGGATGTTGAAATGTTGCCTTCCCTTGTTTTCTATGGTCCTGTGGCCAGAAACGTTGCTTCTCATGTCAATCAAATCCAACGCCTGATGCCATTTTTTTATTGTTTCGTCAAACAAACAGCATGAGAATGGGTGGTCTCTATAACTGTTGTCGGTGGCGTGCATCTCTATAGCAGCGAAAATGGAGGAAACGAGCGTTCTCCTCTTCTTAGACTTACAGATGGTGGACAGAGGCAGAGGCGGAGGTGTGCTGGAAGCGGTGGCGGGTGGCTCTAATGAATAGTCTATAAGAAGAAGAAGAAGATGAACAATAACTTTGCCCCTTTTTGATATTATTTTTAAAAAGTTAATTTATTTTTGAAATTTTATTAAATATATTACTTTTATTGATATTAGGGCCCAAAAGTTGCCCTTATCTGATATAACCCCTAAAAAATATCATCCATCCCCAATCCTCAATGGAGATGAGTTCGCTGTGGGGGCACAAATCCTCGAAATTTTTTAATTAATTGTATTTTTAAAAAATAATTTTACTTAAAATAAAGGAAAGACTTAAAATTAAATACTATTTTAAATATATTTTGGTATAAATAATATAAATAAATATCACATATAATAATATATTTAATATATATAATCGAGGTCAGGGCGGGGCAAGGATTTCATTCCTCATCCCCAACCCCACTGGGTCAGAGAAGTCAAGTATTCAACAAAGGTGGGGAAAATTGCCATCCCTATCACAAAAGTGCTAACAAATCAAATGTTTTTTGTTATTAAAATTCATAGGGGATTTGATCGGTAAAAATTATTTCAATGTCAAATCCTTTTGGCATCATAGATATCACCATACTTAATAATGGGAGTGGACCAGTCTTCACCATAGATTTCACCATACTTAACAAATCTGGCATTAAGTAAGGGTGTTCACGGGTCGGGTTGGGTCGATTTGAGTCATTTTCTTCATCCAACCCAACCTAGTCAGTTTACTTATTGACTAAACCGAAACTAACCGACCCTGAAGCAAAACCGACCCAAACATGAAGGGTCTGTTTGGGTTGGTTATATATATATATATATAACATAAATATCTATTTATATTTAAGTTTATTTGTTTCTAGTTTTATTCTAAACCAAAAAAAATATATATTTAAATTGATTAGTTTTTCATACAAAACTGAATTTTTTTGTCAATATATATATATATATACAAAACTGAATTAAATATTATACCATTATATTATATTTGTATTGGTTTTGCATTTTTAGTTTTATGATAAATAACCATTTTTTCAAAGTTCAAACAAAATACAAATAAAATATATCAACATTTAACATATAGGATAGGGACTAATTAGTAATTCCTCAAATATATAGGATCACTTTGAATCGATTTCGGTTTTCATGTATGAAAACCATACTTAACATATAGGGTAGAGACCTCAACTTTCTTGAATGGAAGAGGCAAGGACTTGAGTAATAAACTGGTCCGACCCATCATAGATTTCACCATACTTAACATATAGGGTAGGGACCTCAACTTTCTTGAATGGAAGAGGCAAGGATTTGGGACTGTTATTTATTTATTTTTTTTGTCAACGTTAAAATGGTTGATAAAGAAAATTAAATGACCCTAAAAGGGCATTTGTGTCTTTTTCAAATGTCACTTAACGACAGATACTGGATTGTCACATTTTGAAAGTTTGGGTACTGAATTGTTGAATTTTAAAGTTCGATAACTAAAGTGGCACTAAGCCTAAAGTACAGGGTATTAATCGACAATTTTCCCTAAAAATAAAGATTTTTTTCTTCTTTTTGACATAAATAGAAAACTAATTTTCCACATTTTGAAATCAAGAGATATCATGCAAGTAAGTTGCTTCAAAAATTCTGCAATAACTTTTTTCCTAGGTTTTCTTTACAGTGAAAGTAACATAACCAGAAATGAATATCACGATTCAAGTAATGAATACAATGCTACTTTTCAGCGGCTGAAGTGTAGGCTTTATCAAGCCATAGGAATGGGTTTCCTCTTTTGGACATAGAGATGAGCCGGATGGAAATTTTTACCCTACCGGCGAGTATTACTCCTAATTTCTTTGATAAGGTAGTTTTTTTTTTTAAATAGATTTTACGGTGAGAATGGGTTTTGGGAATTTACAACCTGTGTGCATACTGATAGGGTATAGCATTTATTGTTCTCGTAAGACATGAACTTATTGATTATGTGTTGAATTTAATAATACTTTGAATCTTATATGAGGAATAATTGGTGGTTTGTATTTTGTACTTGTTTCAAGTAAAATAATTGGATATTTTGGCATTTGTTCATATTGTGTTGTTTGTTTAATGTTTATATATAACAACAAATTACATTCAGGTTCTGGATCCACCCCATCTTTAAAAACAAAGAAGGTAAGGTTGGAGAGGGTTTTGCATTTTTGTGTAAGAAAAGGGTTTAGATTTTGAAAATCTTATTCATTACTGGTTTTGGAAAGGGTACAAATTAAGAGGTATAAAAAAACAAGAAGAATTTAGAATTTACAAAACCCTTCTTTAACCTACCCAAGTGCAATCCATTTTTGAATGACATTACCATATCAAAATTGGAATTCTTAACTTTCAAAATTCCATAAAATGTGAACGAACTCACTCAAAATGAAAATCGTATCAACGGCTAAAGATAAACACCATTGTCTTACTCAAGACTCAAGAAGATTTAAAAATATAAAATAGAATAAAACAGACGAGAACAACAATAGGGTGGACAACGTAACTTTTGACAATAAGTTTTGGTGTTAATTTCAATTACCCAAAACAACTCCCAACTTCCTTAGCATAATTTGTTTTTCAGCAAAACTTCACCTCATCCTCTAGTATCTCACCCTAGATTTGGGGTGTCATGAATTCGCATCAGCACCCCACAAAGCGTGCCTCACATCCCATCCCAACCGTGGATTGGGAACATCTCCTCCTGACAAGTACAGAAAATTTTTCCAATGCATGCTGAGCTGTGCATGTAGGGCGGCAATGTAGCACACTTTATGGGGCATCAATTTGATCTCGAATGTCATTGGATCGGGTTAGGTGGTAAACCCATATTGATCCCACATGTTGATACCACTGCCTTGAAGATATAAATATAATTGATGAAACGCTTTTTGGCAGCACCCCATTGTTCTAACTACTTCTTGATGTCTGATGACTCAGAGGTCGAGTTGGAGTATTTCTGCTCGGTGAAGGCTTAGATGCCAAACTAACTGCATTGAATTAGGAGGTTGCTCAGGTGCTGAGTTGGGTAGCTCCTCGAAGAAACCTGCATGGAAACAGTGTCAGAGTACCCGAGGTGGCTAACCCGGCGAGGTCGCTCCTCGAAGAGAACTAGAATGTACTTAATCGCATGTCCCTTGTGTCATTGGGGTTGGTGCCTTTATATAGGCATTGTTTGTTGTGTGCATCACGCACCACATCTGAGATTTCCAAGAGGTCGTGCCTAACCAGTCCGAAATCCTCAGAGGTTACCGCCATGCATGTTGACCATCCTCTGGAACATTCGATACGTGGGCCAACTTCCAAGAAACCCAGGAGTGTCAGGATATGCATGCTGAATTTTTCGGTGAGCACGATTCGTAGGTCATCGCCTGGTCCTTAGTCATGTCGATAATCCCTCGAGGGAGGTCACGCCTCGCATCGAGGTCACTTCAGACGATGATGAGGTACTATAGGTTGGCCCTAGACGAAGTGTTGCAAGCCAACCTAAGTTGTGGTCGAGGTCACCAGGTCAAAGGTAAAGGCAGGTCGCCAGGTCGAGGTGAAGACAAATTACGATTTGAGACTCCAAATCATCGCTTAGGTGGTGTCCATGTGAGTGGAGGGCCAAATCTGCCCTCATCAATTTCCCCCTACTCCCAAGCTGAGGGCAGCTCGACAAAGGGAGTAGATCATTCCTTTTGGCCCAGAATGATTGTTTGATGAGCTCGTAGTCGTAAGCGTCGGTCCAATTTGCTTCTCAGGTCGAAAGAGTTCAAGACTTTGTGGCCTTACGCAGGACCTTGCCGTCTTGATTTCCGTGGCATGAGTGCGAATTCATCTACTCGATGAGAGGCGAAGCAGGTACCCCGAGGACATCTACCTTATTAGGGATGTAACCATCAAAGGGTTTTACAATCTGGATAAGTACCTCAACAGCAAAGCTCATCATGCCATCCTAAAGAAGGGGTTCTAATTGCATGACTACTTTATTAGGCCGCTCCACCTAGGTAGACTTTGATGCAGTGTCACTCGAACTGGTTCTCAGAAGAATAGCCAGTGAGTTCAACACAGAGCCCAAAACTGAAGTGAAGAGATCGGCCAAGTTTGCATCCGTCATGGTGCTAAGAATGAACTAGTCTTTCCTTTGTTCTCTTTCTCGTGTTGAATGCAAACTGCTTTTCATTTCGCACATACAAAAGAGGCGACTGGGTCTTATGTGGTGCCGAGGTCTTTTATCAGCTCGGCACCTTAGCCCTTAAGCTCTGCGAGCGACTCGCCGTCCACTCTCCTTATCCTTGATTTTGCCTATGCCGAAGAGGCGACTGGGTCTCATGTGGTGCCGAGGTCTTTTATCATCTTGTCACCTTAGCCCTTAGGCTCTGGGAGCAACTCGTGGTCCACTCTCCTTATCCTTGATTTTACCCATGCCGAAGCGACTGGGTTCTTGGTTGCCTATGCCGAAGCGACTAGGTCTTAGGTCGCCCATGCCGAAGAGGCAACTGGGTCTTAGCACGCCTATGCCAAGAAGGTGACTAGGACTTATTTGACCATGCCGAAAAAGCGGTTGGGTCTTAGCACGCCTATGCCAAAGAGGCGACTAGGTCCTAGCATACCTATGCCAAAGAGGCGTTTAGGACTTATCTGCCCACGCCAAAGAGGTGACTGGGACTTATATTGTGTCGATGTCTTTTGTCAGCTCAACACCATAGCCCTTAGGCTCTGGGAAAGACTCATAGTCCACTCTCCATAATATTATTTAGCTAACGTGTGGCCTAACCAATTCGCTTAAGCGGGTGGTCATTATGTTGTACCCTTAGATATGTAGCTACTTCTACATCATCACTTGAGATTGGCTTCCTCGTGAGGTGCTTGCAAGATCATAGCGTACTGCTCCTAGAACCGCTGACTGTCTGCTTCTATTGGAGTCATGGAAGGTTCACCCTGAGGGGACAACTCTGTTGTTTGTGGGTTGCCTACTCTCACAGGAACCCTAAGGGGCTCGACCTATAAGGGTGGTTCCACTTTCAGCTCGCTTCCAACTCTCATGGGAGCCATAAAAGCTCGATCTGTAGTGAGGCTTCGCAGTTTAGGCTGGACGTAGTTCGGGTCAGATCGCTTAGGCTCACTTGGGCTAGTTATTCATTTCTGTTATGTTTGCATTGGGCTTCTCTCATGCTCAGATCTGGAAATTCATGCTTCATCTCATAGGACTGCCACGCTTCAATCTCGGCGGAACCGCTGATGGTTTTAACGCGGGGAGAGGGGCATTCACATGCGGTAGCGGTGTATTTATCTAGGGCACTAGGAATGTTGGGTTCGGCCTGAACTTGTCCGATTGTGACATGGGAGTTCTCAAGGTTCATCATAGATGTTCTTGCCCCCCCAGTAACTAATATTCGTTCTAGATGTTAGTGCTGCTCAAAAATGCTTTTTAGTTCATAAAAAATAGAAATTATAGAGTGAGAACTTAAATTTTTAAAATGCGAGATCTTAGCTTTCTAGAGAATGAGGACTTAGCTTTTTAGAAGGTGAGAACTTAGCTTCTTGTAGCGTTTTCCACAGACGGTGCCAATTGATGAAGCGCTTTTTGGCAGCACCCTGCTGTTCTGACTACTTCTTGGTGTCTGATAACTCAGAGGTCGACTTGGAGTATTTCTACTAGATGAAGGCTTGGATGCCGAACTGACTGGATTGAATTAGGAGGCTGCTCGGGTGCCGAGCTGAGTAGCTCCTCAAAGTGACCTGCAAGGGAAACAGTTTCAAAGGACCCGGGGTGGCTAACCCGGCGAGATCGCTCCGATGCTTAAGTTAGAACTCTTGTAGTAGATTGCAAGGTAAAAATCAAAAAGTATGAGAGCTAGAATGTACTTAATTGCCAGTCCCCTGTGTTATTGGGGTTGGTGCCTTTATATAGGCATTGTTTGGCATGGGCTTCATGCACCGCATCCAAGATTTCTAGGAGGTTGTGCCTAACTGGTCTGAAATCCTCGGAGGTAACCACCATGCATGTTGACCATCCTTCAAAACATTCGGTACATGGGCCAACTTCCGAGAAACCTGGGAGTGTCAGGATATGCATGCTGAATTTGTTAGTGAGCATGACTCGCAGGTCACTGTTTGGTCCTTGGTCAGGTCGGCAAGCCCTCAAGGGAGGTCGCACCTTGCATCAAGGTCACTTCGGCCGATGACGAGGTGCTACAAGTCGGCCCTAGACAAGGTGCTGCAAGCCGACCTAAGTTGTGGTCAAGGTCGCCAAGTCGGCAGTAAAGGCAGGTCGCCAGGTCGGGGTGAAAACGAACTATGATCTGGTACTCCAAATCATCTCTTAGGCAGTGTCCATGTGTCATCTACCTGTTCCAAGATGCCATGTGTCAAGATGTGACTAGAGGGCCAAATCCGCCCTCATCAATAATAATATAATATCAATTGGATATAGGTTTGTTATACATGGGCGGGGCATGTTCGGTAACCCCCTCTTCATTTAGTTGGTTGGGTTAGGTTTGGAATGGTATTGCTTTGGGTTGGGTTTGAGTTTAGACAAACCCGTACCAAATCCAACCCATTGGCATCCCTACCCTAGATTATAGAAGTTTTTGCTAGGGCTATCAACATGTCAGATTTGGGTGGATTGTAGGTAGAATCAAAGCCAAAACTCATTATTAACAGGGAAAAAAGAGTAAACCCATAACTGTCTCGATTAGTAGTCAGGTGACTCAGGTCCTACTGGTTTTTTACATGGACCTGATTATTCTGAAAGCTATATTTATTTATTTAAGTAATAATTTAAAACATAAATTTTGATAATATAATTTTAATAAAAATGATAGTAAAATACTATACTTTTTATACCTTAATAAATTAAACATTTTTAATTAATATTGTCATATATATTATTTGTCAAATTTACCTTTTCAGACATGAGATATAATAAAATTAGGTTAGGACAATTGAACAGAACTGACTTATTGGTCTTCCTAGTTTTTGCAGAATGCCTTGGATTATAGAAGTTGATTAACACGTTACTAAGATAGTAAGGTGCCAGAGTTCTTAAGTCCCTAGCCAGTGGTAATGGAGATTTGGGTTGAAATCTCGCCCTTGATCATGTTCTCATAAACATTTTTAGGCTTTGTTTTGATAAACTTATATGCTTTTGAGTTTGGGCATTAGCAAACAAAAATGAGCCAAATTGATTTGAGAGTTTGACAAGAGTTTCTTTTAAAAGCATATAATAATTTGAAGCCACAACACTTTCAAGTCCAAAATTGGGGCCCTGTTGTTTTGGGTTTTGAAAGCTCACACAAAATTATCCAAACACAAGTTTAATTAATTAGTTTATTAAAACTTTAATTATCTATATTATATAATACTCTTATTTGGAACTTGATGATGTTCGACCCGAGATAGTTCTTGAATCAAGGTCGCAGTCAGATAATCCTGTCAACTGGGTGGAGCCAAGGTGGTAGGACGAGGTCGTGCTCCAAGATCTGAAACCAAGAAAAGTCAGAGGCCTGAGGAGTTATCCCCGGGTAGATACTCCGACGCTCATGTTAGTCGAGGAAGGTCGTACTGAGAAGTTAGGGAACGGTGCTGGTCTGAGCAGAGTAGCAGTATGGAAATCAAGAGTTGGCTCCCTTACCTTGAGCGAGAAGTACCTTCTTATAGCCGAAGATCAGTGTCCTGGTCGAATGAGGCTTCCGGGGTTGTCTAGATGAGGCTAACTGCTAAGGTCTTCGGGATAAGACTTGATCCTCAACAGAGTCCTCATCCGTATGACGTTCTCCTGTCTAGGTCACGCTTATCCACATGACGTGGTGCCGATGTGGCTGGGAGATAAGATAGGTCGTGGAGGTGATGCGATGCTGATGTGGCTGAGGATATAAGGTGGGCCACGGAGGTGATGTGGCATTGACATGGCCGAGGAGATAAGGTGGACCGTGGAGGTGACGTAGCGCTGTCATGGCCAAGGAGATAAGGTGGGTTGTGGAGGTGATGCGGTGCTGGCGTGGCCAAAATGATAAGGTGGCCACGGAAGCGTCACGAGGCACTCAGGGTTAGCTCAACCATAACCCGAACACCACTCCCCCAGTTCTAAAGTCGAGGAGTGTAGTGCTTGGTCGCAGCGTGATGTGGTTGAGTTCTTCAGTCCTTAATTGAGGAACTCTAGTCTTTAGTTGGTTGAGTGCACCATCTGAACAAGGGACCTTGGAATTAAACTGATTTTTTGGCGAACCGGCCGGTTCGATGCTCACGTCATGCTGATGGAAGCGACGTTTTGTCTTCCCAAGGTTACACGCATGCGACGTTTTGTAGTGTCATTTCGTCTTCTTGATCTGTTAGAGGGCGGCGTTTGATCCACACTATTGATCTTGCCTTGATCCGGACCGTTGGGCCAAGGTTCAAAGTATCGACACGTATCAGCCCGTATCAGTCGATACGTAAAATTCCGGGGCCCCTCTGATACACCCCTACAGTGGGTGTATCGAAGGTTTGACCGGTTCAAGGGGTAGAGGAGACCTAAACGGGCCCCCCTGAACCAATTGCAAAAAAATATAAAAAAAGCAATAAAAGTGTGTATCGATTCTCCCGATATGCCCCTATCGGCGTATCGGGCGTATCGATATTTTGAACCTTGGTTGGGGCTCCCATAAAAGGAGGTGAAGAAAATTTATACTTTGTCATTTGCGAAAGAAGTTGCACTTAGAGCTTGGCGAGAAGTAGTCTCCAGTGCTTGGTGTTTGCTTCAGTTCCGCAGCCCTAACCTTTCAAAGCTTGGTAAGATGTCTTCCTCGTCTTCCTACTCTTCTTCCTCTTCTTCTACTTTTTCCTCTTCCAATTCCTCTTCCGCTTCCTATTTTGAGTTCGAGTCAGGGTCTCTCACCGAGGTTGCCATGCTCGATAAAGGCTAATGGCCAGGAGGGTGGACACCGAGGCTGTCCATGGCTAAAAGATATTAATAGCCATGGTTATAATGTATTCGTGACTATAAGTTATAAAAGCAGAATTTGACCTTTAGCTATAGCTACAGACAATTTGTCTATGGTTAAAAGTTGAGCTTTAGCTATGGACAATTTGTTTATAAAGTTATTCAGTCTACAGTTAAAAGATATTTATAGTCACGATTATAATGTATTTATGGCTATAAGTTACAAAAGCAGAAGTTGAGCTTTAGTTTCAAACAATATGTCCGTGGTTAAAAGTTATTTTGTCCGTGGCTAAAAGATATTTATAGCCACAATCATAATGTATCCGTGGTTAAAATTTATTCTACCCGTGGCTAAAGAGCTATTTATGAGTTTATCACTATAGCCACGTATAACTAAAATTCCATGGCTATAATTATGAAATTAATCATATTTAGGTACAATCATTTTATTCCTCACCCCATCCCTTTCCTTGCCCTATACACTCTACCCAATCCCTGCCCCGTCCCCAATGTCACATGGGTTCAGGGCAAGGTAACCACTCCTCAATGTCGGGTGAGTTCAGGGGCAAGGCACCCCACTTCTCATCAAGGATGGAGAATCTTCAAATTTCCCTACCTCGTCCCCAATATTGGGCGGGTTCAATTAGAGGTGTAAATTGGGTCGTGCCATGCTAGCCCACAAGGCATCCCGAGCTGTGCCTCCCTCCTTTAGGATAATTTGGGGGGTTGATTTGGCACGACTCATGGCCCGAGCCTACACGGGCCCGTGCCGTGCTGTGGGTCAGGCTGGTCCATGGGCTGGGCCTTGGGCCAGACCAAGCCAAGCTCAAGGCAAGGCACCCACTCCCCGTCCAAGGTTTTTAAAATTGGACTAGATTGGGAACCGTCCGACTGTTCAATCCAAACGGATGACCCACTTTGACAAAAAAAATAAAAAATTAGAAAAACAAAAAAAGGCCAAAAGCTGTTACGGGTTGACGATTTGACCGCCCAAGTCAACAGTTCGCTAACCAAATAAACAGATTTTGCACAAAAAGCGGTTTTTAGGTGAAATGGTGTCTAGTTCTCAATTTTTCCAGTCTAACCATCTGGTTTAATCCAATTTTGAAAACACTATCCCCGTCAACCCAATATTCAATTTGATGAGAGAAATGATCAAAATGATATATTGAGTACCAACAACATGGTAAATTTCTAAAAGTACACTAAATTGTCTTTAACATTCAAAAATGCAATTTTATGAAAATTTTGGAAAATGTATTGTACTTGTGTAACTTTGAAAATTTATTCAAATTTATTTAAATATTTATTAAATAATTTATTTTCTTTTTAAATGGTTTACTCACAGAATTATACTAATTTATATTATAATTTCTAATATAAACTAACCAATAATTTCCTTTTTCCAATATTATACTAATTTACCTTAATAATTTGTGTAATTATTTGTTCAAATTATAATTTTCCATTTCCCTAGTCATTTATCTTTAATAATATGCAATGAAAATTACATAATTTTTCAATGGTTTTCCAAAATCTATCAAATGTAATAAAATTTACTAAAATTTCCAAAATATTCTAATAATTTTTAATAATTATTTAATGCATTTTAAATAAACTTTCAAATACTTTATATCTTTTAATTTCAAAAAATGTTATTTTATAAAAATGTAGTTTTATGAAAATTTTTGAAAAAATTATTACATTTGTGTAACTATGGGGATTAATTGATTTTTTTAATTGTTATTAAATATATATTTTTATATGGCAATTTACTAACAAAATTGCACTAATTTATCTTTTATTTTTCAATATAAATTAATTAATAATTTCATTTTCTAACATTATAATATTTTGTTCCCCCATTTGTATTTGGTTTTTAATTATAATAATAACAGTAACTAAAATTTTATACTTTTTGATAATTGTTAAATATAATTCTCAATTTTATAGAAATTAGTTAAAGAGTTTTCAATTTCTATAAAATATTGTTAATGTGTTAATTAATAACAATATTTATTAATTTTTGGTAATTTACTAATTGTATTTATTAACTTTTGGTAATAACACTATTTAATACTCATTGAATATGGGTGGGATTAAATATTAACCATATTTAACTATTTATTAATTAATATGAATATTTTAAATGAGGGAGAGTGGATATAGATTGGGGGGATGCATTTTAGGAATTGATTAAGGAATGGGGCAACATGATACTTTCCTATTGGTTTAAATGAAATACCTTAGGAGAGAGATTATAGGAATATTTTTAGGTAGTTGTGTGACATGGCTTAATGGGAGTGGTGGGGAAGGGGAATGATAGAAAGTGAAAGAGAATGCAAGGGGGGGGAGGGGGGATTATAGAGCAAGGAGAGGCATGGTGACTGGAACTCGTACGATGCCCGGGCTTTGTTAAGTGAAAGTTAAACAATAGAAATACATAAGAGTATATAATTGTTTTAAATTTTAACTTTTTAATAAACAATACGATCAAACTCAACCCGAGTTGGTCGGTTTTCTAGTATTTCAGATCGACTTTGGTTTAATAAATATATATTAATATTTTATATTTTAAATTTAATTCTTTAATACCGGAAAGTAGGAAATTTCCATATTTCTTATTCTAAAATATTTTATACCATAGATTTAATTTTTGTAATTTATTTTTTAATAATACCATTGTAATTTATGAAATTTAAAGTTAATTTTTTAAGTTTAAATCTTTTGAACAAACAAACAAAACTGAAAATAGACTCAAATCGATACAACCTGAGTTGGTGGGTTTTCACTAATAGTTAATCGGTTTCGAGTAACAAACTACGAACTTGACCAGATCAATTTGGTGGCGAAACAACTTGCAATTGAACTGACCCAATCATTGAACACTACTAATTTCAACTAAATTTATAGTGTAATCTCTAATAAATAACAATAGGATAATCTCCAATAATTATTTAAAATTTATAGAAGATGTACACAATCATTGAAAAAACATTTATAATGAAAATATAATAGATAAATAATAAAAATACAATAAATACTGAAAAATATACTAAATTAGTCAATAAATAGTGTAATCTCAAATAATAGTTTAATCTCTAATAAGTATTAATCTATAAATTATAAAAGATATATAATTACTAACAATAAATTTATAACAAAAATACAATAAATACGATAAATTAAATTTCAAAAGTTAAATAATAGTTTTTTAATCTCCAATAATTATTGATAATTTTCTATAAAATAACAAAATAAAAATAGATTTATAAATAATTATTGAAAGCATACATATAAAAAAAGAATAAATAATTACTGAAAATAAAATAAATATTAATTATAGTATATATGAATATGTAATGAATATACACTATTATTGTTAAGTTATTACAAATAAATATAATTTTTTTGATAGTTATTTTCTATAATTATTAATTGATATAAGTTAAATTAGTTATTTACAATATTATTTAGTTATTGAAATAATATTGTTATTTAAATTCTTAAAATATAAATTATTTATTGAATTTAATAATCCATAAAATTATAATTGAACTATTATTACATAATTCGTTATTAATTTTGTAAAATACTAAATTACTATTAATATGAATATTATGAATTCTATTTTAATTATTTTTCTACTTTTAAGAATTTTTTTTTTAAATTTATTACATAATTCCGTTATTTAAACTATTTAAAATTTTGTCACGTTAAATATTTTTTATTTAAAAGTATTGAATTATTAATAATATTAATATTATAAAATCTATTAATTATTTATGTTTTGAATAAATATTTTAAGTTTAGTATAGAATTTCGTTATAACATTTAAATAGTTCTGAATTTTTTTAAGGGTAAAATACAAAAACCTCCCTTGAATTTTCTGACAATTATAAAAACCTCCCCTCAGGTTTTAGTTTAACAAAAACCTCCCTTAAACTTTTGAAAAACTCTAAACCTACCTCACTTCCGTCACTTACCCAGACAGAAAACATTCAACCGATGCATTAAGTTTTACAAAATACCCATTCTACCCTTTGCACTGTATCTTGAAATAACCCATCTGTCATCCTCTTTCTCTTTTCAATCTCCTACCGTGAAACTCCATCGAGTCACGAAGAGAGGTAGCATTCAGCCACCATAGACTCTTTCTCCCCTAAAACTTCCTCCGATCAAGTACAAATAATTTTTCTACACCGAATATAGAGGATGCGAGCTCTATTCTTCCCATAAAAAAAGCCCTTAATCGTTGCTTCCGTTAATTTTTCTATACGAAATACAGAGGATGTTTGCTCTGTTCTTCCTATCAGAAAAGCCCTTAATCGTTGTTTCAGCTGTTGACAACCCAATGGGGATGGGTGATCAGTAGATTCTAGAAATACTTGCAAATCAACACAGCTTATTCGAAACCCGACTCCTCCACGGCTACAAATTCCATCCTTTCTCAAGCTAAAGCCCCAACTCTAGAATATCCGGACCTTGCTTTTAATTCTCCTGAACTCACACACAAACGTTGCTCCCATTAAGCTTCAGAAATGGAACCACCTACCTTTCAATGCCCACCTCGACCAAGCTTATGCCAAAGGATTACAGTACGTAAAATTTGTTGGCATGCAGTGAGGACCATTTACTTACCTTTTATCCCCGATGAGGAAACCGGAGGTCATGATTCTTGCCAAGTGAATTTCCTTTATTAAATCAGATATGCCAAGTGAATTTCATTCTTTTCCTCTTCCTTGATTAATACTACTTTAAATATTCATCACTAGTTATTGTCTCTTTGATTTTTTATAGAAGGTAAAATTTTGTGGCACCAGTCATCATTATCTATCATCTTGACAGGACTGGGTGAGCAATTCTTCCTCAACCAGAAATGAATAATGGATTTCTACCTAAAACAAGAAAAGAAAAGGAAAATGCAAACCAGGACATAACGCAAAAATCCACATAGCCATCTGCAAGTTGTCCTAACGTAACCAAACATACCGATTCTAACCATATGAAGTTGAAACATTCACATCATTCTGATATAATAGTTACAAATCAAAGAACTTCGCTTGGGTTCATTCTACAACTAATCTTTGTAAAGGTCCGTCGGTAAGCTCCTCTGTTGTTGCCGGTGGTGACAGGAAAGTCTCTAAGAAGTCATACCAATGGCACAATGGCACTAAAGATGAGGATGAAGAGAGATATTGTAGGGAAAATGTTGTTCAGCTTTCACTCTCTAAATCTTGGCCAGAGTTGCAGAGAGATGCCAATGGAAAAGCAAGAGCAGCTTTCAACTAGAAAGTCTTCTATAGTGACGGGTATTTTATTTTAGTACCCAGGAACATCTGATTTCAGTACCCATTTTACATAAGGGTAAAATGGGTATTTTGGAAAAAAAATATGCATGGATTTAACGTTTTTTTTTTGTCTTGCTTAACGGAAGGGAGGTTTTTGTTGAATTTTTTAAAAATTAAGGGGAGGTATTTGTCAAAGTGAAACTATGGGGGAGGTTTTTATGATTGTTAGAAACTTCAAGGTTTTTGTATTTTACCCTTTTTTAATTGAAACTTTCTTTAGATAGATATAGATAAAAAAGTGGGGGAGAGGATAAATAGGAATTAGAGATAGTTTAGAAGAGAATCTCTCTACTAAATTAAAGATAATTTAAGAGATAAATAGGAGTTAGAAATAATTTAGGCGATAAATAGGAATTAGAGATAATTTACGAGGAAGTGGGGGAAAGTGGTGCCACTTGGCTAAACATTAGAAAAGCAAATCCCTTTTTCTTTATGGTTGTTAGAAATAGTTAAGCATATGTGATTTCCTTATTGGTTTAATGGGTAATTATGTGGAATTAAAAAAATAAAAAAAATTCAAAAAAACAGAATTAAGAAGGAGGGTTTGAAGCAAGGAGAGGTATGGTGACGTGGACAGACCAATTTTAATATATATACTAGCAGGAACCCATGCGATGTACGGAATTTATTAACAAAAAGCTAAATAATAGAAAGGGTCCTATACTAAAATACCCCTTATAGTTTCAAGGATTTACTAAAATCTACCCAATAGTTAGCATTTTACTAAAGCACCACTTATAATTTGGAATGGATTTAATTAATCTTCCATTAGATGATAGTGGAAAATGATAGTGTTAACCCTAATGTTTATTCTAAAAAAATTAATCAAAAGAAAGTAAAAATTAAAATACCATTTTTGCCCTTAATAAGACATGGGCAACCACTCTATTGGCTATATTTGTTCAATTTTATTTTTATACAAAAAAGTGTTAGGGGTATTTTTGGAATAAAAAATATGGGCCTAATGGCAAAACAAACACTCCTAAATGAAATGTTGATTAAGTAAATAAGTTGTAAAATATATGGGATGTTTTAATAAAACGAAAACTATAAGGTAAGTTTAAGTAAATATGTAAAACTATAAAGCGTGTAGGAATGGCAACGGGGCGGGGATCATATTCCCCGTCCCCAACCCCGATTCTAAAATTAACCCTCATCCCCGATCCCCGACAAGGATGGATTCCCCATGGGGACCCAAATCCCCGAAATGTTTTAAGATAATAGTATTTTTTAAATAAATTTATTTAAAATAAATAAAAAATTTACTTTATGAATAATGTTTTAAATATGTTTTCATATATATAATATAAATAATATAATAGTATATTTAATATAAATAACATTGCATATATATATATATATAATCGGGGTCGGGGTGGGGCAGGGACCTCAATCCCCATCCCTAACCCGGACCTCGACTGAGAATTGCTATTAATCCCCATCCCCACCACCACCCCGCCAAAACAATCCCTATCCTAGCCCCATCGGGTCAGGGAAGCCGGGTCCCTGTCAGGGAAAAGGAAAATTGTCATCCCTGAAAGTGTGTTCTAATAAAATTTTTATAATGCAAAAATAACAATAATTAATTTCAATTAGGTTTATTTATCAAACTAATGAAACCAACCAACCCGATTAACTCGATCCGAGTTGGTCGATTTTCTAGTATTTTAGGTTGGCTTTAGTTCAAAAATTTCCCAATTCGACCAAGTTGACTCAGTTTCACTTTGGTCATTTGTAAATCAACCAAAATCGAATGACCTAACCATGGATACAACTTGAGTGGGTCAGTTTTCACAAAAGGTTAATCGGTTTCAGCTGAGCAAATGACCAGGTCAATTTGGTTGGCCAAATAGCCTATGACAGAACCGAACTAACTCATGAACACTCATAATTTCAACTAAATTAATAATCTTATCTCTGATAAATAATAATAGTTTAATCTCCAATAATTATTGAAAATTTATAGCAAAAATACACAATTATTGAAAATATATGGATAATGAAAAATACAATAGTTACAAAAATTACAAAAATACAATAAGTACTAAAAATATATTAACTTAGTCAATAAATAGAATAATCTCAAAAAATAGTTTAATCTCTACTAAATATTAATCAATAACATATAACAAAAACACAATAAATACAATAAGTACAATAAATTAAATTTAAAAGTTTCAATAATAGTAATTTAATCTCCAATAATAATTGAAAGTTTTCTATTAAATCACAAAACAACATAAATTTATACATAATCATTGAAAATACATTTATCACAAAATATTTAAAATCTAGAATATTAAATTATTATTATTATTATTATTATTATTATTATTATTATTATTATTACTATTATGGTGATGATGATGATTATGATTATTAAAATATTATTAATTTAAATATTATGTTATAATGATTTTTCTACATTTTAGAGTTTTTTAAATTTATTACAATTTATTTATTTTAACTATTTAAAATCTAGTTGTGTTAAATATTTTGTTATTTAACATATTTAGTTATTTAAATACTTCAATAATATGTAAAATATTTAAAATTTAAAATATTAATTATTTATTGAATTTAATTATCACTAAAATCATAATTTATACGATTATTACATAATTTCATTATAAATTTTGTAATATATTAAGTTATTATTGGTCCCCAAAGTTCTAGTAATGGATATGTATCTAGTATGCGATCACCATGGTCCATGGCCAACACTTATTCTCTAGAACAGTGCCTTTGAAAAAGTTTTTAAATTTACTATATAATTTCGTTATTTTAACTATTTAAAATCTAGCTATGATAAATATTTAGTTATTTAAATATTTAAATAATCTATAAAATATTTTAATTCTTTTGTTATTTGAATTTTATTAATGTAGGAATTAGAGATGATTTTGGAGATAAAATCCATACATAATCATTGGAAATAAATTTATCACAAAAGATAATAAATATTAATTTTAGTATATATAATTATATAATAAATACATATTAAGAGTTTAAAATTACTATTAATAAATATTATTTTTTGAAGGTTATTTTCTCGAATTATTGTTTGATATAAGTGAAATTAATTATTTACATTATTATGTAAAAATATTAAATTATTATTAATTTCAATATTATGTTATACTTATTCTTCTACATTTTAGAATTTTTTTAAATTTATTACATAATGTATTTATTTTAACTATTTAAAATCTAGTTGTGTTAAATATTTTGTTATTTAACATATTTAGTTATTTAAATACTTAAATAATATGTAAAATATTTAAATGTTAAAGTATTAATTATTTATTGTATTTAATTATCCATAAAATCATAATCTATACGATTATTACATAATTTAATTATTAATTTTGTAATATATTAAACTATTATAGTTTAAATTTTATGTTACAATTATTTTTCTACTTTGAAGAAATTTTTTAAATTTATTATATAATTTGGTTATTTTAACTATTTAAAATATGGTTATGATAAATATTTAGTTATTTAAATATTAAAATAATCTATAAAATACTTTAACTTTTTTGTTATTTTAATTTTATTTATTTAAATCTATTGCATATTATTAAATATTTAAAAACATTTAAATTGATAATCTAGAAAAATAATTATTTAATATGTTTATTAAAAATAATTATATATAAAAACATTTAAATTGATAATCTATTGCATATTATTAAATATTTAAAAACATAGTTTTGTGATATATTTTATAAAAATATAAAATTATTTTTGTGTTTTTAATAAATATTTTAAATTTATTTTATATTTTTTAGAATATTTAAATAATTCTTAAATTTTTTAATCCAAACTTTCTTTAGATAGATATAGATAAAAAGTAGGGGAGAGGATAAATAGGAATTAGAGATAATTTAGGAGATAAATTCTCTACTAAATTAGAGATAATTTAGAAGATAAAGAGGAATTAGAGATAATTTTGGAGAAAGTGGGGGAAAATGGGGGACGTAGTTTAGGAATAATTTTATGAAAAGGGATTATTTAGGTTATTTGGAAATTGCATCTAGTTGGTTGTTTAAAAATGACATGGAATTAAAAAATAAAAAATTCAAAAAGGGGAGAAAATTTCTAGACTTCCTTGTTAATATAATAAATTATTATTAATTTGAATATTATGTTATAATTACTTTTCTACTTTGAAGAATTTTTTTTAATTTATTACATAATTTCATTATTTTAACTATTTAGTTATTTAAATATTTAAATAATCTATATAATGTTTAATTTTTTTGTTATTTTCATTTTATTTATTTAAAGCTATTACATATTATTAAATATTTGAAAATCATTTAAATTGATAATACGGAAAAAGAAAAACATAATTTAAGTTGTTAGTACATAATTTCGTGATATATTTTGTATAATATATTTTTTTTGTGTTTTTAATAAATATTTTAAAGTTATTATATAATTTTGTTAGAATTTTTAAATAATTCTTAAATTTTTTAATCCAAACTTTATTTAGATAGATATAAATAAAAAGTATGGGTGATGATAAATAGGAATTAGAGATAATTTAGGGGAGAAACTCCCTACTAAATTAGAGATAATTTTGAAGATAAATAGGAATTAAAGATAATTTTGAAAATAAAGAAGAATTAGAGATAATTTTAGAGAAAGTGAGGGATAGTGGGGGAGGTTGTTTAGGAGAAATTTTAAGAGAAAAAATTATTTAGGTTATTGAGAAAATGCATTTCATTGGTTGTTTCAAAAATAACATGGAATTAAAAAAATAAAATATTCGAATAAAAGAAAAAAAAGGATAAATAACTTCTCTCAAAGAGAGCTATGTTGACATGACAATGACCAATTTTAATATATATATATATATATTCTCATAACCCAAACGTTAACAGCCCTTTGTTTGTCGCAACAACCGCAGTCATTGATTTACTATTATATCTGAGAGAATTTGGTGCAAGTCGATCTCGTCACCTTTCTATAACCTTCCCAGAACAGTCAAATTTAAGAAAGATTATGTATACAGGATATCAACAATCCGTTGTAGTCTAGTTGGTTAGGATACTCGGCTCTCACCCGAGAGACCCGGGTTCGAGTCCCGGCAACGGAATTTTCTTAATTTTATTTTATGTACAGTGTACTGAAGAAAATAAAAATCACTCAGCTTGCTGTGACCTTTTTCCATTTTTCAGCATTCTAACTTAACACCCTTAGGGCTTAGGCTGTGTTTAGTTTGAAGGGTAAGAGATGGGGAAACCTAACAGCCTTATTAAATAAGGACAAAGAATTAACCAATGAAGTGGGTTTTCATCGAAATTCTTGATAGGCCAAAGAGCTTCTATCTTATGGGGCACCTTTGTACTGTATATATTTGTTTCACTCTCTAAACGGAATCTGAGGTGTATCCTTTGGAGCAAAGTTTTAAAAAATGATTCGGAAATGGAACCGTTTTGGCCATTAGTTTTCGGATCAATGGTTCAGTTATCTAGTTTGAATGAACAGCCTGTTTTGACAACAAAATAAAAATAAAAATAAAAATAATTAAAAAAATAGAAAAAATGGTCAAAAATTATTGAACGGGTTGATGGATCAATGGTTCGACCGCCCAAATTAACAGTTTACTGACATTTTCAATGATTTTTTACCAGATTACAGATTTTAGATAAAATGGAACCGATTGCCTGGACATGGGCCGAACGGTCTGACCATCCGAATCAACGACGATTTGAAAACATTGCTTTGGAGTACTCTTACTGAAAAGACAAAAGATGATTTTCATCAAAATTTACCGGGGTTTGATTGGTCAAAAGCTTTTTCAATACCATGCTTTTTCGGCATCATAGATTTTTTCTTTGTTACTTGCTTATGGGGTAAAGATTATGGGTAGGGATAGCAAGGGTTAGTTTATTCGTGAAAAATGTTCTTCCATTGACCATTCCCAAACCCGCTTAAGCACCCATGGCTCCAAATCTATTTAATTTCTCCTCCCAATTTTCCAAATTCAATAAATCCATCACATAAGTGAAATGTGACGTCCATCTTAAGCAAAAATGGTAAGTGGTAACAACATGTATAATGGGACACAAGGGGAAGGATATGAGAAGAGCTTATAATCAATCAATTGGCATCACAAAATAGGAATGGCAATGGGGCGGGGATCATATTTCCCGTCCTCGACTTCAATTCTTGTCGGGGATAAAAGATATCATCCATCCCCGATCCTCGATGGAGATGGATTTCTTGCGAGGATCCAAATCCTAGAAATTTTTTAATTAATAGTATTTTTAAAAAATATTTTTACTTAAAATAAAGGAAAAACTTAAACATAAATACTATTTTAAATATGTTTTGATATAAATAATATAAATAAATGTCATATATATAATAATATATTTAATATGAATAATATCTAATATATATAATCGAGGTCAGGACGGTGCGAGGACTTCATTCCCCATCCCCAACCCCACCGGGTCGGAGAAGTCAAATACTTGACAAGGATGGGGAAAATTGTCATCCCTATTACAAAAGTGCTAACAAATCAAATGTTTTTTTATTAAAATTCATAGGGGATTTGATTGGTAAAAACTGTTCAAGTATCATGTCTTTTTGGCATCATAGACTTCACCATACTTAACGAATGTGGCATTAAGTAGGAGTGTTCACGGGTCAAGTTGGGTCAGTTCAAGTCATTTTCTTGACCTGACCTACTCAGTTTACTAATTGACTAAATCGAAACCGACTGACCCTAAAGCAAAACCAACCCAAACATGAAGGGGAATTTTGGGGTGGTTTAGTTTTTATGCAAAACCAAAAAAGATATATTTAAATTTACTAGTTTTTTATGCAAAACTGATTTTTTTTGTCAACATATATATATATATATATACAAAACTGAATTAAATATTATACCATTGTTTTATATTTGTATTGGTTTTGCATTTTTAGTTTTTATCATAAATAACCATTTTTTTTTTCAAAGTTCAAACAAAACACAAATAAAATATATCAACATTTAACATATAGGGTAGGGACTAATTAGTAATTACTCAAACATACAAGATCGGTTCGGTTCAATTTCGGTAACCGAAACCGAACCGTGTTGTCGGTTTATTTTCTCACACAAACCTAAACCAATTGATGGTTTTATAAAACTGACCAACTCAGGTTGGATCGGGCCGGTTTGGTCAGTTTGACATTTAATGTGAACAACTCTAGCATTAAGTATCTTAAAGACAAAACCCAAACCCTATGGATTTTTAATTTAAAATCCCAAAGCTTTTGATAAAGGGGTCCTATTAGAGTCAAAACAAGTCAAATGTACAAAAAATTCAGTACCTGCTGTTAACTAGTTGTTAATCAGCTGTTAAGTGCCATTCGAAATAGACACAAATGCCTTTCTAGTGTCATCGAATTTTCTTTATCAACCATCCAAACATTGACAAAAAATTAACAGTCCCAAATCCTTGCCACTTTTATTATAGAAAGTTGAAATTACTAAAATGCCCACTCAAGCGTGACCCCAACTTTCTTGAATGGAAGAGGCAAGGATTTGGGACTTTTTTTTGTCAATATTTAGATAGTTAATAAAGAAAATTAAATAACACTCAAAGGGCATTTGTGTCTTTTTCAAATATAACTGAACGACAGATACTGGATTAATTATTTGAAAGTTTGTGTACTGAATTGTTTCATTTTAAAGTTCGGGGACCAAAGTGGCACTAGGCCCAAATTACAGGGTACTACTAATCAAGAATTTTTCTTAAAAAAAAAAGATTTTTTTCTCCATTTAGACATAAATAACAAATAATTTCCCACATTTTGAAATCAAGAGATACCACAAAAATTCTGGAATAACGGTTTTGTTCGGTTTTCTTTATGGTGAAAGTAACAACCAGAAATGAATATCACGATTTCAAGTAATGAATACAGCGAACGTGCATGCTACTTTTCAGCAGCTGAAGTGTAGTCTTTATAGGAATGGATTTGCTCTTTTGGACATAGAGATGGGCCGGATGGAAATTTTTACCCTACTGGCGAGTATTACTCCTAATTTCTTTGATAGATTTTAAGGTGGGAATGGGTTTGGGGCATTTACAACCTGTGTGGATATTGATAGGGTATGGCATTTATTATGCTTGTAAGACATATGAACTTATTTATTATGTGTTGAATTTAATAATATTTTGAATCTTATATAAAGAATAATCGGTGGTTTGTGTTTTGTACTTGTTTCCATAAAATAATTGGATATTTTGGCATTTGTTCAGATTATGTTGTTGTAATCTCCCGTCGTAGTGTGGGTTTTCCCTCCTGTCTTCGCACAGGCTTCTCCCTACTTTCACACCCTTGATTCCCCTCGGTTCATAAGCATGGCTGAGGAGGATCTACTAAAAGATTTATCTCACATTCTTCTCCCTACATCCAATCATGCAGTTGAGGCTAACTTGGACGATGCTCTTCCCAATGAAGCTTGGAGACGATAGTTAGTTTTCAGGGTCCTTTCCGACCGTCCTGTTAAACCTGCAGGTCTAAAGGAAATGGTTTCAAAAGCTTGGCAAATCAAACCATCAACTATTTCAGAGTTTACATCAAATACTTTAAGAATGAATTTTCCAAGCAGTTTTGAACGTGATCAAATAGTGGATCGAGGCCCGTGGCTCTTCGAAAATGATCTCATCACTATGCAAAAAGGTGAACCAAACAAGAGTCCTACAGACTACATTCTAGATCGTGCAGATTTCTGGGTGCATCTATATGGCTTCCCTGTTGTGTACCTCTCAGCAAATGCAGTCAAAAAGGTTGCATCAGAGATAGGTAAACCATATGAACCCGATCCTAAGGATATCCCGAAGTGGAGTCAATTTGCTAGAGTTAAAGTTTCAATCAATATTTTTGATCAGCTAGTGCAAGAAGTTCCTTTTACTCTGTTAAATGGCGAAACAATTTCTATTGGTGTTCAATACGAACGTCTCCCTAGATTCTGTGTTTTTGTGCTAGAATTGGACATGAAGTAGTGGGTTGTAAAACAAAACATAGGTTGCAGGTTGCAATTGAAGATTGTTCTAACCAAGAAATAAAAGCTAAATTTGAAGCAATGTTGGTGGATAAAATATCAAGGACTTACGAGGTTTGAATCAACCTCGCCCTGCAGCTGGCCAAAAGAGACAAGACCTTTCATCAGGCCCCCCTACATCGGATTCTCACCAGAATCCGAACAGCATCTTACCGGAAGGGACATTGAATCCGAACGGTTTGGAAGCAACCACTGAAGCTCGAGCACTCCCCTTGGATGGCGGAATTTCTGCCGATGAAATCAGAGGCAATCTTGCCAATATTGGCAACGCATCTTGAATGCCGCCCTCCCAGTCAGGAAAACATGTCAGGTCCCACCCCAATCCTTTCAGAGATGACTCCACAAATTCAGGCTCATCTCATTTAATCAATTTAAATGATTCCAATCTTTCCACTTCAACTTCCAATCCTACTGTTATAGGGGTTACTTCCACGTGCATGGATCACATTATGAAGGAGCAATTACTTTTGGACCATGAAGCTGCTCTCTTGGAACTTCCAGGGGATGGGGAGCCCCTGTGCAGTTCGTCACATTTCAAATCTCCTCGACAGCACTAAGCCTGATATTATTTTCTTATCTGAAACAAAGGCTAGAGAACAAAAAACAAGGAGCTTAATGGCCTCTCCGGTGGCCTTTGTTTAAGTTGGTACAGCAATATTCATCTTCAAATCTTGAGCTCTAGCCACAATCTCATTATTGCAAGGATCGATGATCCCATTGGAAGAGGGCAGTGGGATCTTCTGTGTGCCTATGGTTTCCCCAACAGAGAAGATATATCTAAGCTCTGAGATTTTATCAGTTCTTACCATGCTTCTACTACAGTTCCCTGGGCTATAATTGGAGACCTGAATGCCATTATGAACGACAAAGAAAAAGAGGGTGGTCGCCAAATTTCCATCAGAAATACAAGAGAATTTAACTCTCTCATTCAGAACTGTGGTTTACTGGATCTTGGCTTTCATGGCCCAGTCTACACTCGGACGAATAGAAGATCGGCCCATCTACTCATTAGAGAAAGGTTGGATAGGATATTAGTGCAACCTCTGTGGCTAGAACTATATCCGAAAACAATGATCAAGCATCTCCCTGTTGTTGGTAGTGACCACAGCCCTATTATCTACAGTTTGGTGGGTTTCCACAAGAAGTTTAAACCCACAAGACGTTTCGAAGCGGCATGGCTGACCTATGCAGATTATTCTGAGAATCTTGTTCAAGCTTGGAATTCTAGTGAAGGTTCTTTCATTACCAAGTGTAGTCAAAGTAAAAGCAAGTTATGGCTTTGGTATTCGTCTAAGCTGAATTTTAAAGCTAAGATCAAGGATTTAACTCACCAAATTGAAGATTTACAATGCAACCCTTCTTCTCCATGGACTATTGCTGAAGAAACTAAGCTAAGAAAAGAGCTCGAAGAATGGTATAACAGGGAGGAAATCTATTGGAAGCAAAGAGCAAAATGCAACTGGTTAAATTATGGAGATCGCAGCAACCGTTACTTCCATATTTCAGCTACAAATCAGAAGCACAAGAATGGTATATATTGGCTCAAGGACTCTCATGGTGAGTGGTGCTCTGACTTTGATGATCTCAACGAACATTTGATAATGCCTTGCATCACTGATCATGAGAACTCGATGTTGTGCACTCCACCTCTTAACCTGGAAATCCAACAAACCCTCTTCAGTATGAACCCACTAAAGGCTCCCGGCCCTGATGGCCTACATGCTCTTTTCTTTCAGAATGGTTGGAATGTTGTGGGGGAGGACTTTTGTCATTTCATTCGCACCCTATTTGTTGAACCTTCCCGCATTGCATCCATTAATGATACCTAGATTGCTCTTATTCCAAAGAAAGGAAAGGTGGAAACTGTAAGTGATTTTCGCCAAATTGATTGCGAACGGCCTTAAACCTCTTATGCAGAAAATTATTTCTCCATTTCAAAATGCTTTACAGATAATTGATAATGTTGTGGTAGCTCGTGAACTTATTCACTCGATGAATAGAAACAATTGCCGAGAAGGTTTCTTTCTATTGAAGGTGGAACTGTCAAAGGCCTACAATCGGGTGGAGTGGCCGTTCCTCATTCAGTGTTTGAATCTATTGGATTTTTCTTAATCTGTTTACAAATTAATTAAGGCTTGCATTGCCTCTAATTCTATGAAAATCTTGATTAATGGAAAGCCAAGCTATGGTTTCTCTCCTGAAAGGGGCTAAAGACATGGTTGTCCACTTTCACCCTATCTTTTCATCATATATTTGGAAGTTCTTTCTCCGATGTTATCTAATGCCTTGGAGACTGGCATGTTAAAAGGCTTCAGATTCGGCATGTCAAATGTGAAAATTAACCACTTGATGTTTGCTGATGATTTAATATTTGTGGGAAGAGTTGAAATTGAAGAAGTCCAACATTTGAATGCCATTTAAAAAAAAAAAATTATGTGATTGGACAGGTCAAGTGATTAACCTTGAGAAATCATCTATTTTTTCAGCAAAAATACCCCTTTATCTACATAAAACTCAATTAAGAATTTGTTGGGTGTTGCTGATATGAAAAAGGAAGATACCTACCTTGGTGGTCCACTCATTGGAGTTAGCAAAAAATTCTCTTCTTGGTAGTTTTTGTTGGACAAAGTTAAAGCTAAACTCAAAGGCTGGAAGATGGGGGCTCTCTCTCATGCAGGAAGATCTACTCTCATTAAATCTACCCTTACCTCAATGCCCATTTACCACATGCTATCTTACTCTCTGCCCTCAACCATTTGTAAGGATTTAACTGCCATCTACAGAGACTTCTGGTGGGGTGTGTCTCATGGGAAAAAACCTCTTTACCTCATGGCTTGGAATTCTTTTTTACTTCCTAGTGAGAAAGGTGGTCTAGGCTTCAGACATTTTGGCTTGGTCAACAAAGCACCCATAACGAAGATTTCTTGGCATTTCTTAAAGGAAAATAATTCTTTGTGGGCCCAGGTTCTCCATGCAAAATATCTTCTAAATGGTTCTTTCTAGCGTCAGAAGAAAAAATCTGGTGATTCACCCCTTTGGACTGCTATTCTTGATTGCAAAAATGATTTAATTAAAGAGTGTAAGTGGATTATCTGTAGCGGGTGGAATGTTAACACTTTTGATGATCCTTGGTTGCCAAAGGGCCTAATTGACAAACCTACAACTTGGAACCAACCCATACACATGGTGGCTACTCTTATAGATCAACACTCTCATAATTGGAGTAATGTTGTGTGCACACAGGGTTTCAATGAGGAGATTGTTAATATGAATTTGAGAATTGGTATCCCTTCTACTTCTCATTCCCATGGGGATACGTTGGTTTGGACTTTATCTCCCCATGGTAACTACACCTGTAATTCGGGAAACAAACTTATTTTCAATTCTCCAGAATCTTCACACTCTATGTGGATTTGTCCAGGACTGAACTGGAAATCTTTTTGGAAGATAAAATTCATCCTACCCAGAATAAAAACCTTTGTTTCACGTTGTTGCAAAGGAGCCCTTCCTGTGTCTGCTGACCTTGCCAAGAGATCGAATCACATTGATCCTACCTGCAGACTTTGCCATGAAGATCTTGGACCACTTATTTTTCCACTACCCAGCGGTTCAACCAATTTGGTTTGCCTCATCCATGGGTTTGCGAGTCAACATTTGCAATGGTCAAGGTTTTCTTTTCTGGTTAGAGGAATGGAGGAAAATGGATAACATTATTGAAGAGGAGTCTGATCTCTCCCTATTTACTAGAGGCACTATTCTTATGTGGTATATTTGGAAGGCTAGATGTCAAACCTATTTTAATGGGAAGCCATTCACTCATTCAGCCATTCTCATTCCCTATAATTCCCACCTTGGAGACTTGGTGAAAATGCGTGAAAGACCTTTGTTAACCCAGCCAGAAAACTTGGGATTTGCTCCTTCTTCTCTTCAAAGAACCTCATCAGTTTGGATCAAACCTCCTCATCTACACACTAAAATTAATACTGATGGAGCATGGTCACCATCAAAAGCGGCAGTTGGTGTCATTGCACGAGATGAATTTGGATCTCTCCTGGTTACTAGAGCCTTGTTGGTGAAGAGTTCTTCTCCCATTAAATCTGAGTTCAAAGCAATTCTAGAGGGTCTTCGACTAGCAAAATCTTTCATCTTGGACCCGATTATCTTAGAAAGTGATGCAAAAGTTACTATTCAAGTCCTCTCTTCGGATCTGGAACCCCCTTGGAGTTCGCTGCTAGTTGCCTTGGATTGTAAAACCATCTCAAAATCCTTCACATCATGTTCTTGGAATCACACCCCTTGGTCCTGTAATAGAGCAGCCCATGGGCTTGCCCAATTTGCACTAAGACAAAACCGATCATTTACTTGGTCCTCTATTCCAGATTATATCCAATCTATTATTTTGGATGAGATGTAACCTCCAAGTTGAAAGTTAAATAAAGCTCTTGCCCTATGGCTTCAAAAAAGTTCATATTATGTTGTTTGTTTAATGTTTATATATAACAATAAATTAGATGCAGGTTCTAGACTGACCCTGTTGTTGCGCGATCTGACTACTCCTACCTGGAGGGCGATCTGGCTTCCAATCGAGTAGCGAGCTGGATCTATCTACAAGACAATCTATCAAAGAATCCGGGGTGGCTAACCCGACGAGGTCGCTCCGATGTTTAAGTTAGTATGCTGTAAACGCAAGCTAAGTGCTTAAGAGCTTGAGAGCTTGAATGCTATAGAGTAGAGCAATCACGCGTACCTTTGCCTTGAGGTTCTTGTCTTTATATACTGGAGTAGTCGTTCTCACGAAAGAGCTCTGGGATCTTCAGGGTGTAGAGATAAGATTCATTCCGCTTCCAAAGAAGCAGTACGTAGATAAGGGTTATCGTTTCACTTTCATCTCTAGCGGAGCTGGGATGAATCCTCATCGTGATCTCGAGAAATTCGGGATCTGTTAGCTCATCGTGATCTCGAGTAACTTGGGATCCGTTGGAGAAACCTCTGGAGTTGGTTACATGGCGATTCGGGTTGTTAGCCCCGAGCTGATACTTCGATTCTTTAGTTCCGAACTGGATTGGATGTCGAGGTGCCTCGACGCTGAGGTGAGTTTTGGGCCAAGGTGGCTAAATACCCGAGCTCAAGAGTTGCGAACTAGGCTTGCCAGGATGAGCTATCATCCTTTAATCAGGCCGCGTCCATGTGTCCCCTTCTCGCTAGGTCAAGCCAAATCACCCTTCATCAATTGCCCCCCACTCCCCGAGTCAGGGGTTTCAACCAGGTAAGGAAGTTCATGACGAGTCTAGGTGGATTGACGGGTGAATCGTTGGTCGGACCTGTTCAACCGCTCGGCTCAACCAGGAATAACCCAGGTCACATCTAAGTTACACACAGACGTCACACCGTTTTATAAACTCCGCGGACATCAAAACACGCGCTAAATCGATTTCAACCACGGGGGTCGTGCAACTGGTTTTCCTAGGAGTCATTGGATCGTGTTGATCTTGACCGTTGGTCCCCGGATACACTGGCTATAAATAGGGGCCAAGGGGCACATTTTTCTCGCCACAAGTCCGCAAATCCACAACCTTTGAGGTCGCGTTCAAGTCTTTCCATGGTCGCTTTCCTTTCTTCGGTCTTCCTTTTGGTGAGTCTTCCTTTGCTTTTTCTTTTCGATTCCGTGTCTTTTAATATGTCTACCTTAGTTTTGATAGTCTCTTAGAAGGAAGCGGTGAATCCGCCGGAGCCGAGGTGGGTACCTCGGCTCAGGCCGTGGATCCTCATCCTATCGAAGAGGTTACTTCGGGCCAGGATGCGGTCCACGGTCTTCCCGAGGTGAACTCAACTCAGCGGAAGCGAGAGGCTTCAGGTAACCTGGCTTCCACCTCACATCGACGTTGGCCGCCAGATAACTTTGGCCCGTCGACAATGATGGTGGACAGGCTCCTAACCCTAGTAGCTCAGTACAGGGTTCCCAACAACTTTGTGAATAGCGTCCCCTTAGGTAACTTCCCTTGGGATCATGATCTTCGGGGAGCAGCTCACAGTTGGTCTTCGCCTCCCACTTCACCCTCTCATAGTCAAGATCGTAAAGTTTTTCAACATCACCATAGCTCAGTTACACCCGAACTCTATCCGCAACGTCGTACGGACCATCTCACTTTTCCAAGATTACAATCTTCCCCTTGACCTCGACATTTTTTCTTCTATTCTTTCCATAAAGAAAAATTTGTCTTGTGTTTTGCCCGAGCATAGGTGAACTTATTATCTATCACCTCATCCCGGTTTCAAACTTTTGCACGAGCTCCCTAACAAGGTCCCGGCCTAGAAGAGGCGCTATTTCGTGGTCTGCAACACTGAGGGGTGGCCTTTCCCGACTCATTGGAGGGCAACCATCCAAGACCCCAGTGTTAGGCTGGACCTGAAGACAAGGGAGGCGCACCGATCTTGGGTGGAGCTCGACCTGATGTTCGAAGACTTCGTGACCGAGGAGAAGCTCGTGCAGGCCGGTCTAAGTCCTGGTAAGTCATTGTTTGTTCTACTTTCTCTCTATTTTACTTCAATACTGTATCTGACAGTTCATTTTTTGTTGCAGCTATCATGGACATCCCTACCAACGAACTCTTCGGGAGCATGAAGAAGGGGAAGAAGAAGAGAACCACCAAGAAGGCTCACGTTGAGCCCCCACCAGCTACCGTTCCAGAACCTGAGCAGCCGTCAACTGCCGATCAGCCTCCTGTGATAAACCTAGTTGAAGAGGACTCGGGCAAGCCCTCCCCACCCCGCATGCCCGAGGAGGCTACGTCTTCGGAGCCCGTCCCTGTAACTGTTGCTTCTTCGGGCAACGACGACACAATTCGAAGTATTTTGACTCCGAAATTCGGCCTTCTCAAGAGCAAGGGCGCGGTATTTGCTGGAAAGGTCGCTAGTTGGCCTGAATTACCAGTTGCTCAGCTCGGAGCCCGAGCGGCTACTCGCTGCATGGTGGTAAGTTCTCGGACTTGTCTCTTCAATCAGTCTTGTACTTGGATTTTCGTATACTGACGCTTGTTTTCTTCTCTTGGTAGGTGAATTCCACCATCCACACCTTGGCTTATCAGTCTGAGGTAAACTTGAAGCGGGCCCTCGGAGCTGAGGAGTCTTCCCGAAAAGCTCATGCCGAACTGAACTTAGCTCGCAACGAGAATAACCAGCTTAAGAATGATGCGTGGGCTAAGAAAGAGCTGCTCACTTTGCTGATGTGAGAGAAGAAGGAGCTCGAGGAGCGTTAGGTAGCATTGAAGAGGGAGGTGGAGAACCTCGAGGCTCATGTAAAGGAACGAACCGAGCTATTTCTTCAGTTAATGGAGGAGGCCAAGGCTAAGGTGGTCGAGGAGTACAAGTCCTCAGCGGAGTACCGGAAAGAGATGGTTGAGGTAGGGATGGCGAGCTACCGCAAAGGATTCAAACTTAGCAGGTTGCTAACCTGACGTGAATTTCCTCAGCTTGACCTCAGTGTCATAACTACTTCAAGGATCATAGAGGAGATGGCCGTCGAAGCTTCCCAAGATCCAGACTCCGAAGCAAAAAGTGACAGCGACCTGCTCGATGAAGGTGAGGAGACCAGTGTTGGCGAGAGTCGCATGGAGACGTATCCTCCTGCCGAAACCTCTAATAAGGATGAGGAGCCTCGAAGCGACTAGATGCCTCTTTTCTTGGGCCCCCTTCTATAATACACCAATCGGTCTATTGTAATTTTTTTTTGTATCTGAAATTCTATATCAATGAAATACAAATGTTTTTGCAATCTTTGTGTGCAAAAATTTCTTTTTTCCTTCAAGTGTAGATAACTCCCGAACTGACGAACTAAACCAAATAGGAGTGAATTTTTTTCTAAGTGTAGGTTACCCCGAATTGTCGAGCTAACGGGCTGGACTCCATGTAGGGACAACTTCGTATCATTGTACGCCGAGGTGGGCAGACACTGTAGGGTATATACCCGACCGGTTTGCACACGGGATACTCACTTAGGTGTTGGTTATCCCTTAGCTCGAGCCATTGGGCCTGACTTCAAATGGGATTAACCTGTTGTTATACGCGGAGGTGGGCTAGACATCGTAGGGTTTGTATCCGAACTGTCTATGCCTCAGGCGTGAGAACTGGTCTGCCTATGCCAAAGAGGCAACTAGGACTTGTCTGACTATGCCGAAGATGCGACTAGGACTTGTCCGCCTATGCCGAAGAGGTGACTAGGACTTATCTGCCTATGCAGAAGAGGCGACTAGGACTTATCGTAGTGCTGAGGTCTTATGTCAGCTCGGCACCATGGCCCTTAGGCTTCTAGGAGTGACTCGCAGTCCTCTCTCCAGTTCGGTGATCCTTTTTGACCAGTTCGGTGGTCACAAGTAGTACCTTCTTAGGTTGTTGATATTCCATGCTCAAGGTACCTGCTTCCCTTCCAAAGTCTCGAGCTCATACGTGCCTTCCCCGAACACCCGTCTTACTCAGTACGGTCCTTCCCAATTCGGTCCGAGCATACCAACGCCGGGCTCAGGTACCATAACCTTCCAAATAACTAGGTCACCGGCACAAAAGTGTCATTTTCTGACCCCGGGCGTTATAGTACCGAGCTACTCTCTGTTGCTAAGCTGTAGTCCGTATGTAAGCCAGGTCTCGTACCTCTTTTACCAGGTCTAGGTTGGTATGGAGCTCGTCATCATTCATCTCCTTATCATAAGCCTCCAACCGTAGTGTGGGCACCTCGATTTCCGCTAGGATCCGCTTCTATACCGTAAGTGAGGTTGAAAGGGGTTTCACCTGTGGTGGTCTTAATGGTAGTTCGGTAGGCCCAGAGGACACCAGGCAGTTCATCTACCCACAACCCCTTGGCTTGAACTAAGCGAGCTTTTCAGTCCACGAAGTCTCACTCTGTTAGTGACTTTTACTTGCCCGTTCGCCTGGGGGTGTGCCGCCGAGGTGAAATTTTTTTGAATTCCCATTTCGGCACAATAGTTTTGAAACTTCATACCCTCAAACTGCTTCCTATTGTCGGAGATGAGTACCCAAGGTAGCACAAAGCGACATTCTATGTTTTTCCAAAAGAAATTCTGTATGTTGCGGGCTGTGATCGTTACCAAAGGTTCAGCTTCCACCCGCTTCATAAAGTAGTCCACTGCTATGACCAGGTACCTCCTCTGCCCTGTCGCTGGCGGGAAAGGGCCAAGGATGTTGATTCCTCACTGTGTGAAGGGCCATGGGATAGAGAGGTATTTCAAATCAGCAGCAGGTCGATGGTGAATGTTGGCGTACATGCTCGGCCTCTAAGGGTTGCAAGCAGCGC
>NW_010729098.1:3825913-3876874 GCF_000365185.1 Nelumbo nucifera
GAAATTTTTTTGAATTCCCATTTCGACACTCCAATTCTAAAACTTGATATCCTCAAATTGCTTCCCATTGTCGGAGATGTGTACCCAAGGTAGCCAAGGATGTTGATTCCTCACTGTGTGAAGGGCCATGGGATAGAGAGGTATTTCAAATCAGCAGCAGGTCGATGGTGAATGTTGGCGTGCCTCTAACACCTGTCACACTTCTTGATGAGCTCGAGTGCATCTGCCTTCATCGTGGGCCAATAATAGCCTTGTTGTAATGCTTTCTGCGCAAGAGCCCTGCCCCCCAAGTGCCCGCCGAACAAGCCTTCATGGGTGTCGCGGAGTACATGCTCGGCCTCTAAGGGTTGCAAGCAGCGCAAGTAGGGGAGCGTAAAAGACTTTTTGTACAGCTGTCCGTCTATAAAGACGTACTTAGCTGACTAGCGCCCTACCCTTCGGGCCGCATTGCGTTCTGCAGGTAGGGCCCCGTGAAGCAAAGAACTTACAGGTGGCTCAATCCAGCTCGGTTCTACTTGTGATACTGGAGCGACCTCTTCTGTCCCCCCCCCCCTTGCCTGAGAATGTTGGGCCGAGGTAAGTCCTCAATGTACACGGTCCACATGGTATTACTGCTTGTGCTGGATAATCGGGACAAAGTGTTGGCCTCAGCGTTCTCGGACCTCGGAATATGTCTGATGAAGTAGGAGACAAAGCCGCATAGGATCTCTCTGACTTTGGCCAAGTAAACAGCCATAGTGGGGTCACGGGCTTCGTACTCACCAGTAACTTGGTTGACCACCAGTTGTGAGTCGCTGCAGATGACGAGGTGTTTTGCCTTCGTTTCCCTTGCTAGGGTTAACCCGGCGACCAATGCTTCGTATTCTACTTCATTGTTTGATGCCGCGAATCTGAACCGGAGTGCGTATTCTAGCTTCACCTCGCTTTGATAGTACAGAATCAGTCCTACACCGCTTCCCTGCTATTTGAACGAGCCATCAACATGGAAAATCCAGGGCTCCTCGTCTCAGGTTGGTCCTGCTCTGATTGGGACTGGCGCTACACTGGTTGAAGCTTCCGTCGTGTGTTCGAGCTCGGCCCGCTTGGGGGTCATGGTACTAAACGTGCATTCCACTACAAAATCGGCCAAGGCTTGGGCTTTGATTGCCGTTCGAGGTTCATAATAGATACCGTACTCGCTTAGTTCGATAGATTACATCGTCAATTTGCCAGACACNCTTGGGCTTTGATTGCCGTTCGAGGTTCATAATAGATACCGTACTCGCTTAGTTCGATAGATTACATCGTCAATTTGCCAGACACCTTGGGTTTGAGTAGAATCTGCCTCAGAGGTTTGTTGGTGAGGACGACGATATTGTGGGCTTGGAAGTACGGGCGAACCTTGCGAGCTGCTATGATTAGCGCATACCCTAATTTCTTGATCTTCGGGTACCTGATTTCTGCATCCTGCAAAATTTTACTAACATAGTAGATGGTTCGTTGGACACGATCTACTTTATTGATTAGTACCGAGCTGACCACCTCGTCGCTCGTAGAGAGGTACAGCTTTAATACGTCCCCTTCCTCGGGTCAAGTTAAAACTGGAGTGGTTTGGGCTCTACAAATAGAACCCCATACACACACACACACTAGCCATCCATCGGTTAAGAGCAACCGTGACTAGAGAGAAGAGTTCCCACTATACTCTATTTTTCAGATTTTGCAGTTCAGCAAGGAGCAAAGTGTTCACTGGTTCGTTTTCTTACAGAGAAGAGAAAGAGAGAAAATAACAAAACTGCAAGAGGCGTTTCTGAAGGTCTCTAATGTCGGAATAGAGCCATGGATGCCAATTTCACATCAACAGCTCAAGGCCGGTTTTACTTATTTTAGTCCATTTCTAGAGCAAAGAATGCTTCTATAGTCATCATCATATCTAACAATTGGTATCAGAGCCACTCTATGCTTTGAAATGGCTGAAGCTTTGCTCTTTTCTTCTCTGTTTCTCAAGGAATCTCAGACTTGAAAAACATCAGATTTCGGTCGTTTTATTGTCGGAAAAGACCTTTTGGGTGGTCGGCGGTGACATTCCGATCAGTTCGCTGTCTACCATCCGCCCTTCAACACTCGTCCAGTGCTGCCGTGTTCGCTCGGTTGAGTGAACACTGTAGCACCAAATTTGGGCAAAGAAGAAGTTGCTCGAGGGCCAGGTGCCCGAATGTCCAACCCGACCCGGTAAACTTATGGTGCATGATTTCGGTTTGACCCGTTCCAACCGGTCCAACCTAGTTCAGTTTGAGTTTTACATTGAACCGGATCGATTTCATGTGGGTTGGATCGGAGTTGTCAGAACCGGTTCGGTCTGGATCAGGTTCGGTTCGGCTCAACCCAACAGACTATGACAACATCATAGCTATGTGGCTGGTTCAAGGTGTTTTTGAACTCCGATTTAGCTGAAATTTTGTGGGCCCCCACTAGACCCTATGACCCTATTATGTAAGAAATTTCAAACAAAAAAACCCTTTGGATAAGGAGATATTGGACCGGTTTAGTGACTGATCTTCCGGTTCACTATCATATTAATGACTTCTTGAGGTCGGTTCAAGGAATTTCCGACCTCGGATTGAGCTGAAATTTGGAAGGATCATAGAGGACCCTATTGTGTATTTTTTTTTTCAAAATTTCATTCAAAATGAACCTATATATGTATATATATTGTCTTTATTTGGACGTGATTGTGAGGTTCTCTATAAATAAGTCACATATTTACACTTAACTACGATGGGTAGCAGATCGACCCAACAAAAGAATGCTACCTTGAATAGTTAGAGTGGGATGGAAAGACTAAATAAGGGGATCTGCTTGGGGAAACTTGTAACCCAACGGTGATGAGCTTACCCAACCGACAGAATCACTTACATAGTCTGGACCATTGAGATCATTTGTAGAATTATTGTTCAGCCCAACGGAGGAACGATATCCTACATCGATCTTGGGTCAAGACCCAATCAGAATTATGCAATGGTCTTGATGAGATCTAACTAATGATTACCCCATTTTTAAGTTAGATTATTGATATGTGTGTGTATTTTATGTGGCATGACATTTTGTATGAAACTTGCAGTTATTAATCCAGCAATGGTTACTAGTTATCTATAAGGCATTGAAATATTAACTGCTAAAAACTTTAACAAGTGGAAAGACCAAATTATGATTGTTCTATGGTGCATGGATTTAGATCTTGCAATTAGAATAGACAAACCCACTAGAATCACTAGTGCCAATACTGGTGAGCAAAAGGCACTTTATGAAAAGTGGGAACGTTCTAATTGCATGAGTATCATGATCATAATGAGCACCATTTCTACTGCAATCCGTGGTGCAATTCCTGAAAAGGAAAGCACAATGGATTATTTAAAGGCAGAAGAAGAACACTTGGTTGGCTCCACAAAAACATTGGCAAGTACCCTCATGATCAAAATAATCACCATGAAATATGATGGTCGTAGTGGGGTACGTGAGCACATTATGAAAATGAGGGACATGGCGAACCAGCTAAAAGGAACGAATATGGAAACATCTGAAGGTTTCCTTGTGCACTTCATTATGACTTCTCTTCCTGCACAATTTGGTCCATTTAAGATCAACTATAATACGCAGAAAGGGAAATGGAAAATGAGCGAGCTAATTGCCACGTGTTCAAGAAGAAGAAAGGCTTAAGAGTAAAATTCCTAAAAGTGCTCACCTAACCACTGGACCACATAAGAGACATTTCAGGAAGAAAACTCAGAGAAAGGGCAAAGAGAAGGTCATTGTTGCAGAAAATGGGGATCATAAAGCCCATTGCTTCTTCTGTAAAAAGAAGGGACACGTAAAGAAAGAATGTCCCAAATATCCAACATGGCTCAACAAGAAAGGTAAGAAGTATGCCATTATGTTTTTTGAATCCTATTTGGTTAGTGCACCTTCTAATACTTGGTCGGTGGATACGGATGCTACAACTCATGTCACGGTTTCTCTGCAGGGCTTTCTGACAAGTCGACAGCTTCATAAGGGAGCACCATAGCCGTTGGAAATGGAATAGAGATAGATGTTGAAGCCGTAGGAACATATCATCTTATTTTGGATACCAGCTTTCATCTAGACTTAGTAGATACATTATATGTACCTACATTTAAGAGAAATCTTATTTCAGTTCCTAAACTTGATTCCTATGGCTTTGAATTTAAGTTTAAGAACAAAAGTTTTACTCTACTCCATAATTCCATTAAAGATGGGAATGGTGTATTATGCGGAAATCTTTACAAGATTAATTTGCACCTTATCTTTGCTCATGGCCTATATAGCTTGCATGAGAACTATAAGGCCAAAAATAAAAGAAATCGAGCGAATGAGAATTCATCCATTCTGTGGCATAAAAGATTAGGCCACATTTCTAAAGAAATAATGGAATGTCTTACAAAAGATGGAATCCTTAGTTCGTTGGATTGTTCTAACTTCGACATATGTGTGGATTGCATAAAGGGAAAATTCACCAAAACCACTAAAAGGGGAGCCACAAGATGTGTAGAGTTATTGGAAACAACATACAAATATTTGTAGACCATTCCCTACTACTATGGGAGGACACAAATACTTCATTACCTTTATAGATGATTTCTCCAGATATAGTAACGTGTATCTAATTCATTAGAAATCAGAAGCACTTGATGTTTTCAAGATCTTCAAGACAAGTTGAAAATCAACTCAATAAGAAGATCAAAAGTATATGATCTGATAGAGGAGGTGAATATTATGGTAGATACACCGGAATAGGCCAAAATCCAAGTGCTTTTGCCTTATTTTTACAAGAACATGGGATCGTTGCAAACTACTCTCATGGACATGGTAAGAAGCATGCTGAGTAATTCAAGTCTACCTAAGAATTTATGGGGAGAAGCCTTAAAGACAGTTATACATATTCTCAACAGAGTTCCTACTAAAGCAGTCCCTAATACCCCATATGAATTATGGACTAGTAGGAAACCCAAATTAGGGTATCTACGTATTTGGGGTTGTCCAGTTGAGGTAAAAGCACATAACCCACAACCAGGTAAACTAGATCCCAAGACAATTAGTGGTTATTGTGTTGGTTACCTTGAAAGATTTAAGGGTTATAAATTCTTTTGCCCTACTTTAAATACTAGAATTGTGGAATCCAGGCAAGCCGAATTTCTGGAATTTGGGTATTCTAGTGAGAGCTCTGGATCATGGCAGATCACCTTTCAAGAAAATCCAGTGGTCATACCTGTACCAGTCATACAGGAAAGAGTTATACCAAATGAAACTCTTGAGGCTGATACACAAGGTGTACAGAATAATGAAACTGCTGAAAATACAATGCTAGAAGAACAAATCCCACTTAGAAGATTTCAAAGAGCTCGAAGATCGGCAATATCAAATGACTATGAAGTCTATTTAAATGAGTGTGAGCATGAGTTGAATTTAGAAAATGATCCTGTATCATTTATTGAGGCCATCAACTCAAGGGAATCAACTCATTGGTTGGAAGCCATGAAGGATGAGCTTGAATCCATGAAAAATAATGATGTCTGAGATCTTGTTGTTCTACCTGAAGGAGTTAAGCCAATAGGCTATAAATGGGTTTTTAAAACCAAACAAGACTCTAAGGGGAACATTGAAAGATATAAAGCTTGGCTCGTTGCAAAAGGATACACTCAAAAAGAAGAAATAGACTATACAGAGACCTTATCTCCAATATCAAAGGACTCATTTAGGATAGTCATGACCCTGGTTGCTCATTTTGATCTAGAACTGCATCAGATGGATGTTAAGACAACCATTCTAAACGGAGATCTACATGAAGAAGTCTACATGCAACAACCAGAAGGTTTTGAAGTAGACTACAAAAAAGGTTTAGTCTGCAAATTAAAGAAATCCATTTATGGTCTAAAGCAGGCATCTCAGCAATGGTACCTAAAATTCCATAATATTTTGTGTAACTATGGATTTAAGGAAAATATTGTTGACCAATGTATATACCTGAAGGTCAGTGGGAGCAGATACATCATCTTAACCTTATATGTTGATGATATCCTGATTTCTAGTAACAGTCTTGCAATGTTACACGAGACCAAAAGTTTTTTATCAAACAATTTTGATATGAAGGATCTCAGTGAGGCCACTTATGTTTTAGGTATTCAAATTTTCCAAGATCGGTCTCATAGTATCCTAGGATTAACCCAGAAAGCATATATAGAAAAGGTGCTTAAAAGATTTAACATGAAAAATTGTGCTAGCATTGCTGCCCCTCTGGTAAAAGGAGATAAATTCAGTTTACTTCAATGCCCTAAGAACCAGTTAGAACAAGAGCAGATGAACAACATTCACTATGCACCAATCATGGGAAGTCTTATGTACGCAAATGTGTGTACCCGTCCTGATATAGCATTTGTTGTTGGTATGCTTGGAAGATACCAAAAGAATCCTGGTATCGACCATTGGAAGGCAGCCAAGAAAGTCATGCACTATTTACATGGAACTAAGAATTATATGCTCACTTATAAACACTCGGAAAATTTGGAGGTAATAGAATATACTGATTCTGACTTTGCTAGAAGTCAGGATACTCGTGCATCTACCTCTGGTTATATCTTCATTATGGCAAAAGAGCCTATTTCATGGAGAAGGGTGCAAAACAAACTACAAGAACTGCTTCATCTACTATGGAAGCAGAATTCATAGCTTGTTATGAAGCAACTAGTCATGCCATATGGTTGCATAATTTTATCTCAGGTCTTCGAATAGTGGACTCGATTCAGAGACCAATGAGGTTTTATTGTGATAATGTTGCTGCCACGTTTTTCTCAAAAAATAACAAGACAAGAACAGGATCGAAGTACACTGACATCAAGTACCTCATTGTGAGGGAAAGGTTCAGGATCAGATTGTGTCAATAGAACATATTAATACTACACTCATGCTAGCTGATCCATTAACAAAGGGACTCCCACCCAAGCTCTTTCTGGAGCATGTAGCGTGCATAGGGTTGGTGGATAGTTTTGATAAATTGGATATGTATTTGAGTGTGATGATTCTTATTGACACCACTGCATGTGATCACAATAAAGTTACTGATTCTGATAAACATATATCTAATCTTCCTCTCAAATTAAATGTATACAAATAACATGAGACAGAGAAATATGGGCCATGCTTAGGTTGTCTAAGCATTGTATGCAGTTTGTTCAGATTGGTTGAAGTTGCTAACTCTATAACCATCGATGGTCATGAGACAAATTAATAGAACTCAAGTGACTTTGATGATTTGGGATAGTCATAGAACATATACCCTTAGGTTTATCATACTGGGTCATTAATGGCCATATAAAGTAAACAAAAAGATTCATCTCAACTAAGTGGGAGATTGTTAGAACTTAAAGCTTGAGATATACCAGCAACTGGGACCCAGTAGTGTCTAGAACTAGCTGCTGAAATGGCAAGCTATTCTAGAAGCCCACCCAAGGCTCCTGATGTAACCGTTTCTAGTCACGTACCAATTTTTTTCATGATGTATCAATTTTTGGCTAAGTATTTCGTCATTTGACATGCTCCCAGGTGGCCTGTGACTCAGAGGATGATGGAGATCCCTAGTGGCGAACTGCCTGGTGGTGAGCTACTTGGTGGCGAACTACCTGGTGGTGAGCTACTCGGTGACGAGCTCCCTGGTGGTGAGCTACTTGGTGACAAGCTCCCTGGTGGTAAGCTACTTGGTGACGAGCTCCCTAGTGGTGAGCTACTTGGCGATGAGCTCCCTGGTGGTGAGCTACTTGGTGACGAGCTCCCTAGTGGTGAGCTACTGGGTGCAGTGCCCTGGTGGCGAGCCTCCTAGTGTAGTGCAACCCGACTACCCTCTGCATGAGATGATCTTCTCCACTTTGTATACAGTGGGAGCCGATGAACCTGCGAGAACTGAATCAGAGGACCCAGGGGTGTTTACCTGGAGAGGCCACTCCGATGGCTAAGTTAGCACTCTGATAGTAAAGAGCTTGAAGATGATATTAGAGAAATGAGAGAGCTAGAGAGCAGGGGTTACCTCCATTTTTCATCCTCCTTCCCCTCTAGGGGGTCGAAGCTCTTATATAGCGGTGCTCTGACAGATCTGGCGTAACCGCCTCTGATTCTCTGTCGTAGCCGTTACTTGCCAGGGCTGAGCTGGTGGGCGCAGGTAACCGTTGCAGAGTACGTCCCTCCCAGACAAGGGACAACCTCTTAAGGTTGGCAGGCACGATGCTGCCTGGCGAGAGATGAGGGCGTAGGTCTCCAGATTTGGTAGGTACGGTTGTCAGGTAGGAAATCTTCTTGTGATACGCCGAGCTGCTCTGCAACGAGCTACCTTGCACCGAGCTACTTTTCACCGAGTTGCTTTTCACCGAGCTACCGATAATGTGCCGAGGTGCTTCTACTCGAGGAAGGTCTCCGTGGCCTACTAAGAGGTGAGTTGTTCGTAAGATGCCAGGCTTCTTGTGGTGAGCTGCCTGTAAGTGGCCAGCTGCCTGTGGCGAGCTGCCTATAAGTGGCGAGCTACCTGTGGTGAGTTGCCTATGCCGAGCTGCCTATAAGTGGCGAGCTACCTATTTCGAGCTGCCTGTAAGTGGCGAGTTGCTATATCGAGCTGCCTGTGGTGAGATACCTATGGCGAGCTGCCTGTAGCTAGCTCGAGCTGTCTAGTTGTCAAGAGGTTGCACTTATTTGGCATGAGGTGCCAGGTGTCATCATTTCACTAGAGGCCAAATCTGCCCTCATCATTTGCCCCCCACTCCCAAGCTAGAGTAACTCGGCGAAGGGAGTAGGTTTCTCCTTTTGGCCCGTAAGTCAACGAGCTAGTAAGTGCTAATACAATTTCTTAGGCTTCGGGAGCTACCTGTAAGTGGCGAGCTACCTGTAAGGTGAGGAGGTCTTCGCCAGTTCAGTATTGTAGCCCTTAGGCTCTGGGGGCAACTTATAGTTCACTTTTGCTGATTTTGCCCATGCTGAAGAAGCGACTGGGTCTCTAGCAGTAATGTGGCCCATAGCCTTTGGGAGCGACTCGTAGTCCACTCTTCTTGACTTTTCCCATGCCGAAGAGGCGATTGGGTCTTAAGCACCTGTGTTGCCCATGCCGTAGAGGTGACTGGGTTTTTCAGCAATAATGTTGCCCGTAGGCTTTGGGAGCGACTCGTAGTCCACTCTTCTTGACTTTGCCCATGCCGAAGAGGCAACTGTGTCTTAAGCAGTAATGTGGCCCGTAGGCTTTGGGAGCGACTCGTAGTCCACTCTTCTTGACTTTGCCCATGCCGAAGAGGCAACTGGGACTTATGTTGTGTCGGGCTGACCAGGTGTCGAGCTGCCTGTGAGGTGCCGAGCTGACTAGGTGCCAAGCTACCTGTGAGGTGTCGGGCTGACCGGGTGCCAAGCTGCCTGTGAGGTGCCGAGCTGACCGGGTGCCGAGCTACCTGTGAGGTGCCAAACTGACCAGGTGCCAAGCTACCTGTGAGGTGCCGAGCTGACCAGGTGCCGGGCTGACCGGGTGTCGAGCTACCTATGAGGTGTCTTAGAGCTATGACTGCGTTGCATCAGCCTCGTAATGTCGGTCACCCACTCCTACAAGAAGCTACTAGGAGCTCAACCTTTGGGGGCAGCACTAGTAACTTTAGGTCACCATCTCGTGGGGTAACCCACGAAGAGGACTGACGAGGTTTTATTTGAATTGAAAGTAAAGTTGGTAGAGTTGCTTAGTCTGTTAGCTCCCTGCATAGTCTTTGAGTTCATAAAAAATGGAAACTATAAAGTGAGAGCTTCGGTTTCTAAAAAGTGAGGACTTAGCTTTTTGTAGGGTGAGAACTTAGCTTTTGTAGGATGAGAACATAGCTTTTTGTAGCGTGTTCCCACAGACAACGCCAATTGATGTAACCGTTTCTGGTCACATACCAATTTTTTTCATGATGTATCAATTTTTGGCTAAGTACTTCATCATTTGACCTGCTCCCAGGTGGCCTGTGACTCAGAGGATGATGGAGCTCCCTGGTGGCGAACTGCCTGGTGGTGAGCTACTTGGTGGCGAACTCCCTGGTGGTGAGCTACTCGGTGACAAGCTCCCTAGTGGTGAGCTACTTGGTGACAATCTCCCTGGTGGTGGGCTACTTGGTGATGAGCTCCCTGGTGGTGAGCTACCTTGATGAGTTGTTGGGTGCGCTGCCTTGGTGGCGAGCCTCCTAGTGTAGTGCAACCCGATTGCCCTCTGCATGAGATGATCTACTCCTCTTTGTAGATGGCGGGAGCCGATGAACCTGCGAAAACTGAATCAGAGGACCCGGGGGTGTTTACCCGGCAAGGCCACTCCGATGGCTAAGTTAGCACTTTGATAGTAGAGAGCTTGAAGATGATATTAGAGAAATGAGAGAGCTAGAGAGCAGGGGTTACCTCCATTTTTCATCCTCCTTCCCCTCTGGGGGGTTGAAGCTCTTATTAGCAGTGCTTTGACAGATCTGGCATAACCACCTCTGATTCTCTGCCACAGCCGTTACTTGCCAGGGCTGAGCTGGTGGGCGTAGGTAACCGTTGTAGAGTACGGCCCTCCCAGACAAGGGACACCTCTTAGGGTTGGCAGGCACGATGCTGCCTAGCGAGAGACATGGGCGCAGGTCACCAGATTTGGCAGGTACGGTTGTCAGGTAGGAAATCTTCCTATGATACGCTGAGATGCTCTGCAACAAGCTACCTTGCACCGAGCTGCTTTTCACCGAGCTGCCGGTAATATGCCGAGGTGCTTCTACCCGAGGCAGGTCTTCGTGGCCTACTAGGAGGCGAGTTGTTCGTAAGATACCAGGCTGCCTGTGGCGAGCTGCCTGTAAGTGGCCAACTACCTGTGGTGAGCTACCTGTAAGTGGCGAGCTACCTGTGGCGAGCTGCCTATGTCGAGCTGCCTGTAGCGAACTGCCTATGCCGAGCTGCCTGTAAATGGCGAGCTACCTGTGGCGAGCTGCCTATGCTGAGTTGCCTGTGGCGAGCTACCTGTGGCGAGCTGCTTATGCTGAGCTGCCTATGGTGAGCTACCTATGCCAAGCTGCCTGTAAGTGGCGAGCTGCCTGTAGCTAGCTCGAGCTATCTAGTTGTCAAGAGGCTGCACTTATTTGGCATGAGGTGCCAGGTGTCATAATTTCATTGGAGGGCCAAATCCGCCCTCATCAGCTCCCATTGAGAGAGGGAGTACATGGTTTTATATCCAATGGTTTGTAAAACAGAGATTGATGGAGCCTCTAGTTACACAGTTCCTTAACCATTAAGGAAGGCCCCTCTCTAGGTGGTTCGGGCTCTACAAATAGAACCCCATACACACACACACTAGCCATCCATCAGTTGAGAGCAACCGTGACTAGAGAGAAGAGTCCCCATTATACTCTGTTTTTTAGATTTTGCAATTCAGCATGGAGCAAAGTATTCTCCAGTTCGTTTTCTTACAGAGAAGAGAAAGAGAGAAAATAACAAAACTGCAAGAGGCGTTTCTAAAGGTCTCTAATATCGGAATAGAGCCATGGATGCTAACTCCACATCAACAGCTCAAGGTCGATTTTACTTATTTCAGTCCATTTCTAGAGTAAAGAATGCTTCTATAGTCATCATTATATCTAACAGTTCAGTCTTAGAATTAGGAAAACCCCCACGATTTTCATCAACAATCTGACATTTATATATATATATATCAAAAAGGGAGGAAAAATGAGCAGAATAACAACCATGTCATTTAGATCAGAGTTCAAAGAAGCAAGTAAGCATCATACCAGAAGTAGCTTGGCCATTGTCAACTTCTCATCTCCATTGAACTTCTTGGAAGCACGTTTCACTCGACCTAAGACGATGAAAAAATAGAAGTTGATTTGTTTTGGGCAATGCCATGTTACCAGAGAAGTAAATATAGATTGATAAGTATTTAAAAAAAAAAAAACTTGTAGCTTTAGATCATTGAAGAGAAAATGAACTTGGTGGAAGCAATTTTTTAGAAAAAAAGCTTCTTAGTGGCTAGTCTTCGGTTCCAGTCGAAGAGCTGAAAGAAGATACCGACGCAACCACCAGGTCTCTAAGGCCGCTTCTCTGAAATAGCTAATGTTGAGCATGTTTTCCGTGGGGTATTGTTCATTTCTCTCCCGCCAAAGAAGAAAAATATAGAGCGCGAATTAAATGTTCTTCACAAGTTCTGCTCTTAAACTAAAGACTAAAAATGTTAATAAAAAAGTCTCCTTTGAAGATCTACCAAGGTGAAGAATATATCCTTGAGATCCCTAAAATGACCCTTGAAGGCACTTGAAGCATCATAGAGAAAGATCTGTCAACTCCAGAAAGACTGACTATACACGAATCTTCATTTCCATACATAACCCCTCCCCAATGCCCTCAATCTGAGCATCATAGAGCAAGATCTGTCAACTCGTGCACATGCACGTGCGCGTGCTAATCGGGGGCCTGCATCTGGGTGTAGAGACCCACTAGACTGCTCTGAAGCTTTTGCAGGCAGAACTTGATGCTTGCATCACCGCCGAAGACTTAGCATAGGTAGGTGCCGACATCTAGTGAGTCAATGCCAGCGAGTGAAGTCAGGTGCTACAGGATTGAGTCTAGAGGAGCAGGGTAAATCTCGACTAAGGTGAATCAAATCAAAAAATGGGAGGGGGTTGTCGCTGTTAACTCCTGCTACTGCCGCTGGTCCTGATCGTATATTGGCCTGGGTTCACTGCTTGCCATTGCTGTGCTTCGTCTTGAACAGGGGAGTGTTCCAGATCTTGACAGTGACGAAACAAAGAACGAAAGAAGAGGAAAAGGGAGAGGAAGACAAAAGAGAGAGAGAGAGAGAGAGAGAGGGAAAGAGAGGATGAGAGGCTAGAGGGGAACGACTCCATATCACTTGTAATGCAACATAAGCTGGTATTTTGGTTATCTGGAGTTTTTCTCCGGTCAACGGTGTCAATAGTTGCCGATGATAGCTGTTGGTCGCCGTCGGTTCGGTTCAGTGTGGCGAGAGAGTAAGTGAGAGGAACTTGGGAGAGAGGAGCAGAAGGATCGAGGAGATCCACCTCGCATGTTTTAAGTACACACACGTTTCAAAGACGCATGATGTGTTCTCATGTGCCCTAACTGAAGCTACCTAGACTAAAGCCGGACTCGCCTTCAGCATAAAAATAATCATGTCCCATCATCTTGCTCATTTCATTCCTTGAAGAAACTCTACCTATAAAACTATTGTCATAGATGTTTACTTTTGGAAAGCACTTTTACAAAAGTATTTTTAAGAAAACACCTTTATAAAAGTACTTTTACGAAAGCACTTTTATGAAAGTACTTTTACATGAAAGCACTTTTATGGATTTACTTTTACAAAAACATTTTTACGAAAGCACTTTTCTGAAAGTACTTTTATAAAATGAGTAAATTCATTTTGTGAATATTGACACTTTTTTTTTAAGAATGAAAATGAGTAACATAGGACACTTGTTAGTCTAAAAAGAATTCATTTTTAGGAAAAAATCATTTGGTTCATAGCAATATTTTCTCATTCTGCCTATTTTTATCCATTCTTTTCCATTTTAGAATTTCATCTTGGGTAAGAATGAGAAAGATTGAGAATTGAACCAAATGTGGCCTTAGTTTTTATAGAATGCCTTAGATTATAGAAGTTGATTAACACATTACTAAGATAGTAAGGTGCCAAAGTTCTCAAGTCCCTAGCCAGTGGTAATGGAGATTTAGGTTGAAATCTTGCCTTGATCACGTTCACATAAACATTTTTAGGCTTTGTTCTGATAAGGTTATCTACTTTTGAGTTTGGGCAGTAGTAAAATAAATAAGCCAAAAAATTGATTTGAGAGTTTGACAAGAGTTTCTTTTAAAAACATATAATAATAATCTAAAGCCACAACACTTTCAATCTCGAAATTGGGCTCTATTGTTTTGGGTTTTGAAAGCTCAGACAAAAATTATCCAAATGCAAGTTTAATTAATCAGTTTATTAAAACTTTAATTATCTTTATTATATAATACTCTTATTTGGAAATCATATGCATTGTAGGTTAATCCTTAGGCTGAGTTTGAGAAGAGTATAAATATAAATATATAGAATCTAAATACATACAAAAATAATACAACATACAAGGCTTTTCACTCTACATATTTGTATTTTTACTTCTTCCAAAGTAGTACAGAGATAATGGGTGGAATGGGCCTTAGTTTCTTTGTTTTTCTTTAAGTTATATTTAGGACTTGTGTTAGTAGGTAATGGGCCCATTTCTCTTTTTTTATTGCTTTTTATTGTTCTCTTTAATGATGGATGCCCTACTAGGGGCACTAATGTAATTGTCATTTTTACCACAAAAGAATAAAAAAGATCATTAGGGGCTGAAGAGAGGTTTTGGAACTACTCTCTCCTCTCCCTTCCATCACTTCTCTCTCTTCAATTTCCTTTTCTCTTTATTTTTTTTAATTCAGATTATTGTAGGTGTGATTTACAACTTGGTATCAAAACATGTTCTCACCTTCTTTTCATTCTTCTCTCTTTGCCCTTACATAGTGTGTATAGAAAATTGATTGGATAATTAGGAAGCAGCTTATATAGCCTAGTTGGGAGGGTTTTTGGAGAGGTTTTGTGAAATTTTCCATCCCTAGTTGAAGCCTAAGGTAGGTTTTTGGAGTTTTTTCCCATAAGCCCTCAACAACTAGAGAAAACTAGTTACAGGTCTTAGAAACACTTTGAAGCTAGTGTTTGGGAATCAAAGGGTAGCCTTTCAATTGGGCTGGTTGTATTGATAATAGGAGATCTATATCAGGTTATCGTGTCTTGGTTAGGGAACATTGTCTCTTGCAGGATTAAGAAACAATTAGCAATAGCCAGATCTTCAACTAAGGCAGAGCACAAGGCTACATGGAGTTTACAGTTATTATGACTCAGGTCACTTCCAAAGGAGATAGGTATTACACATGATAAGCCCTCAATGCTTTATTATGATAATTAAGCTGCAATCAACATAGCACACAACCTAGTTCAACATAATAAGACAACATATTGAAGTTGATCAACATTTTATAAAAGAAATGGTAACTTCTAGAGAAATTTGTCTTCCTTTTATTGCCTCAGAGCAACCGTTTTGACCAAGCGTGTCCCCCAGGCAAAGTTACAATATTGTGTAAGCAAACTGGGCATGATTGATATCTATGTCCAAGTTGAGGAGAAGTGTAGAGATAATGGACCAAATGGGCCTTAGTTTCATTGTTTTTCTGTAAGTTATATGTGTTAGTAGGTAGTAGGCCTTAGTTATGGGCCTATTTTCTCTTTTTTTATTATTTTTATTATTGCCTTTAATGATGAACGCCCTACCATTGGCACTCATATAATTGTCCTTATTGTTCGCAACAAAAGAATAAAAGAGCTTATTAGGGGCTGAAGAGAGGTTTTGGAACTACTCTCTCTTCTTTTTCCTTCCATCTTTTTCTCCATCACTTATCTCTCTTCAATCTCCTTTTCACCTATTTCTTTTCCTTTAATTCTAATTATTGCAAATGTGATTTACAACTCAAAGCCTTATGTTATCTACTTATCTTTGGTTGATAGAAAATAAGGGAGAAGTCCAAACTAATTTTGTCTTGTGAAACTCTTGAGAACGTCCCTCAACTTTATGTTTCCCTCTTATTTTCTTAAGGCTCAATTTGGAAGGAGTACAAATACATACAAAATACAAGGTTTTGCACTCTATGTATTTGTATTTGTACTCCTTCCAAACTGAGCCTAAGGCTCAATTTGAAAAGAATACAAATAAAAATACGTAGAATGCAAAACCATGTATTTTGTACTATTTTGTATATATTTATATTTATACTCTTAGAGCCTAGGATCAAATTGGAAGGAGTATACATACAAACATGTGGAGTGCAAATACATACAAAACACATGATTTTGCACTCTATTGTATTTACTCTTTCTAAACTGAGCCTAAAGTATTATTTCTAACTTCGGTTTTTTCAAAATTTTGGATGGTTATGCTCTGAAAAGTGAAAACAACACATGAAATCACATGCACGTGAACATGTTGATTTAATGATTTTCTTATACTGCTATAGGAGTACAGGACCCACTAATCAGACAAGTATGTAACTTGCGAAAAAGTTATCAAGGCCCAAGCCCACACTATCCAAGACTTAAGACAGCCCATCATTGTGCTTTCAGATTGTTTATATTCCTCTATTTCATTAGTCTGGAACGAACTTGATTAGTAGCAAAAATAAAAGGAATTAGCATGCCCTTATTTCAGTATGTTTACCTTTTTCTCTGTACATAACCAAACAACGGAATTAGACAAGGGGAAAGATTCAAAAGAGTACCTTGGTACGTATTGAGTATGGGACATAGGACGAAAGTCAGGAAACCCAGGCTGGGGCCCTGATAACTTGCAACTTGTCACATGTACATGGGATCAATACAAACCCATTAAGATGGGTCCTACAAATACAGTTGTCAATACCACAAGGTCCCGTTCATTTGCCAGTACCTCGTTGGGTAATTGACCAACTCCGTATTCTATTTTACGGAAAATGAATTATGAATTATCCACCCAAGGAATACGTTAATCCCCCTCCAGGCCCCAGCCTCTCTCTTTAGGAAAAACAAACGAGGCCAAAGAGAAAGGGAAAGAGCTCAAAGTAATTCTTTAATTTCCCTCTCAAGGTTTAATTAACTCAGAATCAGAAAACATGCACATAGCCTCCCTCATCCATCAAACTCAAATAGTGGATGGCAAAGCCCAATTACCAAAAAAGAAAGAGAACAGGCCCATTATACACCCAAAAGATGGAAGAATGAACAAAATACAACAAAGCAGAGGAGAGCACAGCCTATTAGCCGCCTTCAGTTCAGTCAGGGATGCACACCGCAATCCTTCCTCATCTCCCCATGTTTCCTTCCCCTCTTCACTCCTATTGAGCCCATTTTCTCCATGGCTGCCGAAAATGCCTGAAAGAACTTCTGCTTATCCTTCCCAAGCTCCAGCACAATGGGCCTTGTTCTTGGGTCCAAGAACAGCGCTTGGTCTGTCGCCAGCAGGCCCATTTTGGCCTGCAAATTTCCATAATACGCGTGATCGAATGAAAACGGGGTCGTCACGTCGAATGGTGCCACCACATCGACGTTGCCACCAAAATACGGGCACGACATTCGCAGGGCCTTTAGGAATCTCGGGTCGATTGACGGGTCCGGTTGTTTGGTGCCCCGATAATTATACAGTCGAGTCACAAAGTGCTCACAGTGGGCGAACCCGATGGTGTGCGCACCCGACAGCGCCACTAGGTCTTCTAGGCTTAGCCCCTTGGAGGTGAAGAGCTTGAGAAGCTGGTCCACCGTGGAATTCGCACGTGGGAGGTTGGAGCTCACACGTGATGCCATTGAAATCCTGCCATCCCACCTACCCTTCTTCACTTGATAGTAAGGGCCCCCGGCCTGCACTCAACATTGTACAATCAAATCATACAAGGGCATTCTCGGAATTTAATAAACACTTGTTAGAATACAAGCAAATCATGTAAGGGCATTCCGCGGCCCGATTGGACACCCGATGTGTTTATGTAATTAGATGGAATTTGGATTTTATAAACTTCATCTAATTAATAATCATATGGATTTGGATTTGAAGATTTGACTTTATATAAATATTATATTATAATATCTATTGATTTTAATATATATAAAATTTATATAGTTATATTTAAAATTATAAAAATACATTTTTGCATATTATATTATGTAATTATCCTCTGCCATGGAAACATCTAGAAAAAATGGTGGAAAGGACAAAAATTTACCAGCTAGTCATCAAAATGTCAAAAATTACAATAACCCCTTGACCATGTCAGGTAATGTGTGTCCCACCTTCAGGGGTTGTTTATTTATTATAAATAAATAAAATTTCGAAAATCTCAGCTCACCCCCTGAGCGCAAGTTAGAAGAAGAAACTAGTTAATGGATTGTTTACCAAGTGAACGAAATCTCTGGCTGCAATTGCAAGAATGTCAGCACAAGACACAACGCCTGGACACTTTTCTTCCACCAGGGCCTTCGCCTTCCTTATGCTACCGAACGCCTCCACCGGTAGGTTCTTGTTATCCTGCGCATCCTTCTCTGCCATGCTTCCCGGCCTCGATGCTATCAGGATTGACGCATCGCAACCCTGCCAAAACAAAAACCAACTATTTCATTCAAAACGCAGAAACAACAAAGGTAAAGACCAATGGTCCTCGCTAAGATGCACCAGGGTCACCAATTTGCAGTCCTATCGGAGGCAGACTGACTGACAGACGTGAACACGAGGAACGTACTACTAAACCGCACAAGGTGTCTGTCTATCCGTCATTCAGCCCTTGAGAGGTAAAGCGCTCCCTGGTGCATACTAGCTGCAGCCAATATATTTTTTATAAGATGCGCTACAATGCTTTACTTCGACAAAGCAGTCATGGAAGAAGAGACGAATCGTGGAGGGTCCGGAAATGGGTGATTCACGATATTGCTGAGAAGTGACGGAGGCGACGAGCTGCTCGAGTTGAGGGCAGGTCTTGGCGTGGTAATCGTAGGAGAGCTGCCGGTGGTGGCGGGTGACGTTGGTGGCTCTGGGTTTGTTTATTTTTACAGATTCTGAGGTGGGTAGGAGGAGAAAGATGAAGAAACAAACACAAAGAGACAACAACGAAGAAGAAGAAATAGGAGACATGACTGTAAACTGCAGAAGATTGGGAAAAGCAGAGAAGAAAGGAGAGACAGTGAACGATATATATAGGTAATAGAGCCTCTGGGTTGAAGCTCCTTTGATGGTTAACAGGTGGCATACCACCCTTATTATACGAGAGAATCAAAGACCCGTGAAGCCCAAGTAGTAATAACTAATAAAGCTGCACAGGAGAGAGAGAGAGAGAGAGATGTGCAGTTCGCAGAGAAGAGATTAAAGAGGAAGCATGATAATGTTAAAATCCAGTTATCCAGACTTCCAGAGAAATGGAGGGTATGAGGAAACAAAAACAAATCAAAATACCCTTTGAATTCAGAATTATTACATAAAATTCCGGCCAGGTTTAGGGATGTTGTGGTTAAAATGCGAAAACAGTTAAGGCGTTTTCGTCAATCGAATTGTTAATCTATCTGGTCAACTTGTTCATTTACGCCACCGAGTCTCGGACTCACGGGTTTTGTTTCTATTCCTATTTTCTTATTTCAACCGTAATTAAAAATGGCAAACAGTCCCTATTCTAGTTCAAGAGACAGTTCAGTTTCTCAGTCATCAGAGAGAGAATCTAGTGGATTTAAAAAATCAAAACTAGATACCCCGAAGTGGGCAATGCTAGATCATCCGTACTTCCCAAACTATCCAATCAGTTCCCCGCGTTTGACAGTTTGGATCTATCTCACAAGGTCCAATTTGTTTGAGGTTCGGATCCAGGTCTCGGAGCATCAAGCATTGCAATTTTGCAATTTTGCTAGTGTCATAGAATCCGGATATGGGTATTAGAAACCCGAACTTTTTACAACCCACACTATCAGTGGCATTTTTGGAAGTTTAACAAAAGAAGCAAGGGTGAATAGGACAATTGTCAGTCCAATCCGGTTACCAGAAATAAACGGCTGAGCCAAGCTGACAGTGGATAGATTGTGCCCCACTTGCCATCCACACACAGACACAGTGAATCAGTGAAAGTCCTTAAATGCACACCACGTGCAAGGAGGGGGTGTGACAAGATCAGAAGAACGCTTTATCAGCAGACGAATCACAACGGTCCACCCACATTCTCAACGGCTTAGATTAAACAAGGGTCTTTTCAGTTGAGAGGAGGAAAAAAAGCTGTGGAGCATACCCATTTTTTCCCTATGCGTTTGGCTTTTTAATTGGATCTTCTGAAAAGAGAATCAAGCCCACAAATTTTGTCTCCACTGTCGAATATACGCCCTTGTCAATGAGACGATGAGTCATTGCCTGACCGAAACCGATCTCCCCAGAAGCTTTGATCTTCTCTGTTTGTTATTTTTTAAGTTCCTAGTTGGTATTGTGCTCTGTGGTGCAGATTGCAGAAACAGGAAGAGATCATTAGTTAATTACATAAAATGTCCAGGTGAACAGTCAGAAACATGTTTCCTACGCGTATCTTAACTCTTAAGCACCAACAGTTGTTTTGTTTTGTCCATTTTTCTCATTTCTTTCTAGTGTCTCATTTTAGGGTCCGTTTGGTTTGGTTCACAGTTGTAATCACAATCAGAAAATGAATGGTCTATTCTTTTCATTTTCATCTGTTTGATTTAAATGGAAATCGAATCTGGATTTCAAATTGGCTGGATCTGGATTCTTATCTCCAAGGAAGAGAGAGGGAATAGTCATTCCCTCAAATGGGAGAATGCCATTCCATCAACAATAAGAATGGAATTCTGATTATGTTCTCAAATGGTTGAACCATTTTAATTCCAATTTTAGACCCCTATTCTGGCAAATCAAACAGACCCTTGGATTATGAAAACAGAGTTCCGACTTCCAAGGCAAATTTTCACAGATTTCTCAAAATTTCAGAAGATGATAGTGGTGATGATGGTGGTGGTGAAGACCGGAGAACTGAAAATGGATTTTAGTAATTGAGAAAACAGAATATTGGGCCTAGTGGGTGGTTATTTTAACTGACATTTACATCTTTACAGCCCATATGCAGAGTTAATGGTTCGGTGCCTCAGTGGACACAGTACATCTAGTCAGTCATGTAGATAATTCAGAGCCCTTGGCAGGGTTCATGGGAATGTGATACTGTGCACAGTTAATGCCAATAGAATGTTGAATCGTTCTCCTCTGGACCAATGAATTAGCGGTTCAATCATCTGGGTTAAAGGATCAATAAAATGTTATTAATACAAAACTTTTCAAAAATATAAAATAATTAAAAAAAAAAAACTAATAACCACTTGATCAGTTGGATCAACAGTTCCACCGGGATTGGCAGGTTGGTGATTGACTCAACATAGCGGGTTACATATTGAGTGAGCCAATATGGGTTTTTGATCAAATCATCGCTCCGACCACAGAAGACACAATTTGTCACTAAATAGTAGGGGTGGCCACGAACCGAATTCTTTACGAGAATTATATATATATTATCATAATTATTATTATTATATAGAAAATAACATATATAATAAAAATATTATATATATTATTTTATTTTTATATAATAACAATTAATTATTATAATTCTTAATTTTTTAAATATCAAATAATATATTTGTATATATAAAACATTTTTCTAAGTTAAACTTGAGCCGAGCCGAGTTCAAGCTCAAGGTTCTAGGTCAAACCGAATTCGAGCTCGAATCCACCCCAGTAAATAGGGATCATTAGTTTTGAATTGGGATCTGCTCCTTACACAGTGCATCTCACACCGATCATACAGGCACATCCCTGTGTCCTCGTGTACTGAGAATATTTCCCATGAATAATAACGATTAATTATGGGAGATGTTCCCAATACATGGTGGGGTGTGCCTGTGAGGTCAGAGTGAGGTGCATTCTATGAGAAGCTGATCCAGTCTCGTTAGTTTCATTTCTAATGATAAAAAAAATATTCCCCAATTTGGCCTTAGCTGAATGTAAGGATCTACATGGAAGACTGTGTGTAGCATCACTCCGGATCTCCTGCCCACAAGAATCCTACCCACGTCTACTCACATGACACTACATTATACATTGGGAATGGCAATAGGGTGGGGATCATATTCCCCAATCCAGCCCCCAATTCTAAATTAACCCCACCCCCACCCTAAATCCCCATCAGGAATAAAATTTGTCCTCCATCCCCAATCTCCGACGGGATGGATTCCCCGCAAGGACCCAAATCCCCAAAATTCTTTTATAAATAGTATTTTATTGAAAAATAAATTTACTTAAAATAAATAAGAATTTTAAATTATAACTAATGTTATATATATATATATATATAATATTTAAGTATATATATAAATATATAATCAGAGTCAAGGCGGGGCAGGGCCGGGACCTCAATCTTCATCCCCGACTTCGATTGAGAATTTCTATTAATCATATCCCCTTTCCCGCCCCACCAAAACAATCCCCATCTTCGACTCCATCGTGTCGGGGAAAACAAATCCCATAAGAGATGAGGAAAATTACCATCACTAGATAAGATTTTTGTGAGCAACAAATCCGAGCTTGTGTAGCACGGGGATCTAGTAAATTAAGGTAAACCAGCATGGATGATTATGGCGTATATAATATATTTTAGGCAAAAATCAAAACCTATAATTCATCAATTGCACCGTGCAAGGAGAATGTGAACCCATAATAAAATAATGACATTTTACACCCATTACACGTTGATAAAGTTTTGATAGTATGTAAACATAAACGAATGAAAAGTAATTAAGTAGACTATCTATTGTAATCTTAATCTAACAAACTTCAAATATTAAAAAATACATCATAATTGGACTCTATATTTTATTGTTAACTATCATTGAATCCATTGACTAATAAAAGCCACCCATTGGAAGTTGTAAGGGGGTTCGCACTTTAGCTTTTGGTGTGTGGGTATGGGAACTGTTCGTGATGATAGGAGAATATGATGAGAAGAGTTGAACATTATAGAAGGTTGAGAGACTAAGAGGTAGGGGTGTCAATTGGACTGGATTTGGTTCAATCCCATCCAGTCAAATGTGAGTCCATTACAAATAGACTAGGTCCAATCCAATTCAATGAATATTTTAGGCTATTTTGGATCGGTCGAATTTAATGTTTGAATCGTCTAATCTATACAAATTTGTTTTAATTTAGATTGATTTCAACCTAAATTCGGTTCATTGACACCTATACTCTTATCTATCAATGGACTAGATATTGGCTTAATCCAACCCAATCACATATAAATTTATTACAAACGGATCATGTCCAATCCAATCTAATAAATATTTTGGATCGGATTGGTCCAATCCAATATGTCTTATTGGTCCATCCGCTTCATCCAAGTTGATTTTGGACTAAACGGGGTCCAACCTAAAACCGTTCTGACAATAAAAATTACAGGAAAAAAATTGAGTGTGGGAGGTCCATTAAGCATTATTATACATGTTATGTCATTCGAGTGTGTGACTCATACGACCCAAAAACGGAACCGTTCTGGTCATCAATTTTTTGGTCGATGATTCGACCGTCCAGTTCAAACGAACGGATGGCCCCATTTTGACAACAAAACTTAAAAAAAGAATAAATAAATAACGGCCAAAAACCATTGAACGGGTCGACGGTTCGACCTCTCGAGTGGGTCATTGACCAATTCAATGGTTTTTGGCTAGGGACCAAGATTGGGGTAAAACAGAGCATGTTGCCTGGACGGTTCCCAATTAAAAAAATAAAAAAACGATTTTTCGACAGACGACCCATTCTAACAACAAAAATTATAGGCAAAATATTAAGTGTGTAAGCTCCATTAAGCAGTATCATACGTGTTATGACATTTGAGCATGCGACTCATATAACCCGAAAAGGAACCGTTCTGGCCATTGGTTTTTGGGTCGACGGTTCGATCACGTGGTTCAATGGGTCATTCACCAATTCAACGGTTTTTTGCCAGGGACCAGGATTGGGATAAAACAAAATCAGTTTCCTAGATGGTTCCCAATTAAAAAAAATGGTTAAAAACCATTGAACGGGTCGACAGTTGAACCACCCGGGTCAATGGGCCGTTGATCGATTCAACAGTTTTTGGCCAGGGACTAGGACTGGGGTAAAATGGAATCAGTTGCCTAGACGGTTCCCAGGCCGAAATGTCCATCTATCCGAGTCAACGATGGTTTGAAAACCATGGTTTTTTGTGCTTTTGGATTTTCATTATTCAAAGGTTTCTTCTACTATTGGCTTTATTTGAACATATGCGGTATGTTCCTTTTTTTCAATTTTTGTTTTGTTTTTTTTTTTTGTGTTCGGTCTTCTTCTTCTTCAAGATCCTCCAAAACGGTCTAGGGTTTACCACCATTTTATTTCTTCCATTTTGCTTTTTCTTTGAGTTTTTTTGTGCAATGTTTTTTTTTTCTTACAAGACGACATGCTTTGTCTCTTTTTTCTATTGCGTGTATGTTTAGCTCCATTTGAAAGCGGAACTTTGAAGTTGATTTTCTGATTTTTTTTCTTTGGGTTTTCTAGTTTGGTGGATTTACTGCCAATTTTTTTTGTGTTTAAGGTCATTTTGGGTTTATCTTTGAAGGTTTTGAAATCCTTGCAATGTCCACCCTTCCCATGACTATGACTACTAAGTTATTTCATCTAACTATTGACATCTAAAAAAAATGTCCCGAAAATGGAACCGTTCTGGCCACCGGTTTCCAAGTCAATGGTTCGACCATTTGGTTCGAACGGATGGCCCATTCTGACAACAAAAATTAAAAATTAAAAAATAAAAAATGGCCAAAAATCATTGAATAGGTCGACCACTCGGGTCAACGGATCGTTGACGGATTCAACGATCTTTTGCCAGGGACCATATTCGGGGTAAAACAGAACCAGTTGCTTGGATGGTTCTCGAGCCAAACGGTCCTATTGTCTGGGTCAATTGGGAGTTCTCAATGTAAAATAATGGACATCTAAGATCATATTAATTCTTTTATATGAGATACTTTGCTGAAACAATATTTAAAAAACAAACACATAATAATCTCTTTTTAAATCTTTATATAAGTTTCAATACTTATGTATTTATAATTAGAAACCATTATTTTTTTTAACATATTAAATAGTAATATTGCAATTCCAGCCCCTGGAAAGTAGTGCCCCTTCGCTAATCATATCTAGACCTGTTCATGGGGCAAGTCAGGCCGGGCTTTCACTCTGTATTAACAGATTTTTCTAAGGCCCGAGCTCAAGCCCGGCCCGACCATCGGGCCTAAAAATTGGGCCCGAGCCCAAAATTTAGCCCATATTGTTACTACTGCTGAAGTGGCTGAATAGAGAGAGAGAGAGAGAGTGAGAGAAAAATTATAAAGAAAAAATAAAAAAAATGTATATATTAAATTATAAATATATATATTTCAATAAATATTATATTATTTATATATTTTATATAATATACAAAATACATATTATGTATTTTATAAAATATATAATGCTGAGTTGGGCTGGACCGGGCTCGGGCCAAACTTTTTTGACAAATCCTGAGCCCGACCCGTAACATAGTCAAGCTTACTGTGTTAGGCCCAAGGTCAGGCCCGCAGGCCTAATTACATGACCAAGCCCAATCGAAATGCAGGCCGGGCCATCGGGCTACCCGGCCCATGAACAGGTCTAATAAGAGAATTAAGGATTAAGTGATAGGGAGAGAATAAGTGCATATGATGTGAGATTCACTATCGTTATCAGTTACCCCAGACCCTGTTCCTCCGTATTTGGAGGGACGCCAAATGACCATCCAACCACTGAGTTATTCTCTATGGTAGGGCATTATATGATATCATCTTAGATATATATATATATATGGCTCCAAAAGGCTACACAGTAGGTGTAATTAGTCTCCCAAACCCATAAACCCCCGAAATCTGAGCCCGCACCGTAGGACGTTAGTCTAGTAGTATTTTTTTTTTCTTTAATTTCTTGTTTTTTCTTTCTATATTCAAGCAATAATTAATTAAGTAGAAAATAAAGCTTCATGAGAATAACGCCAACTAATAGAAGATGACTGTTGCCTGACTTAGCTTCAGTTTTTGGGGTGGCAGCCTGTCTTAACTTAAAAACAAAGAGAAGATATATAAATTTGCAAGTGTTGGGAACCTAAGATTGCCCAGCAACCAAAAAAACCGTGTACTTATTGATGAAGAAAATGATGGGTTATGAATTTTATTGAACAAAATCTCTATTCATATTTTTTTCATTAGAATTACATCTATCTGTTGTATGTATATGTGTAGGAGGGAGAGAGGGAGAAATATATTATTTTTATGACAGAAGAATCTTTTGGCTTTCCCTGTTGGGCACCCATGTTGGACTCTTTTCAGTAGTGCTTCTGTATTAATCTTGTTTCTTTCTTGCTTATGTTCTTGAATCAAACATTGGTGCCGCTGATAATAAAAATGGAGCTTATATTTCAGCCCATCGTTTCTTTTTTTTTCTTATTTTATTTTGTTTTATTCAAATAAATAGAAATAAACCCTAATCAGAAAAAGGGATGAAGGATGAAAGATGAAAGATGTCTGCCTTGACTTTGAAAAGATATAAATATAAGTCGGAGTCCAAGGTGCTTAGGGCGGATTAAACCTAATTACGTATTCATTGATGAAGACAACCATAGGTTATGGATCTCGTTAACAAAACTGTTTCTTCCAATTTTTTATTATATTGAAAAGGGAGAGATGGAATGTGCGATTACTCTCATTTATTGGGTCATTTGGGTATGAGCAGGTTGTATATAACATGGTTTTTGAACAGTTGTTGATTCTGATGGTTGAACCATTTGGCCTATAAATTATTCGGCAACTGGTTCTATTTTATCGCTGAACTGTTCTCAAATAATAATTTTTGGTCATTTTTATTTTAATTATTTTTTAAATTATAATAGGTTTATTCATTCAGACCAAACAGTTGAACTGCTGACCTGGAAATTGATGACCAAAGCAGTTCCCCTTCCGAATCAGGTTTTAAAACATAGGTATATGGGTTTTGGAATATGGGCCTAAGGCCCATGATTTTGCTAATTAATTAGGTGATCATGTTTATTTAGGGGTGTTCGGTGTATTTTAGAGAAAATCTCAGACCAAACCAATTGAGAAGTTCTCAAACCAAACAAACCATTTTGGTATGGAAATCTAACCAAACCAAACCATTTTATTATACTTTAGGGACTTTGGGCCATTCTACGAATCTATTGGGCTTAATCCAATTAAAAAGCCCAAATAATACCCCTAAAAAGTTAAAACTTTTATTTTATTATAAAATTAAAGAAATAATTATGTATTTATAATTTTACACACACACACACACACACACACACACACACACACACACACACATATATATATATATATATATATAATATATATATAGTTTATGATTTACAATTTGGTTTCATATGTGATGTTGCACAATCTGAACGCTCCCTAATGTACTGTGATTCGGATTCTGATTGGATGTTGGCCGAATTGTGTGGCCAAGCTGATGTTAGGATGTCCGAGCTAAAGTGTGCTGCAAAGGAAGAAAGGTGAGAGTGTCCAGCTCTGATACTTAAATCAGTAAGTGAATGGAGATTTCTCTAAGAGAGTGAGCGAGCTTGAGAGTACTAGTGTGCGTACCTCCCCAGGTGAATTCAGGCTCCTTTTATAGTCATCATGGGCTTAGGGCGCTTTGGCAACTATCCTGGGCTTCTGGTAGAGATGTTTCTGCATTACTAGGTGCAATAAAGTGTCGGTTGCAAGATCCTCACAGGGGTTACAATTCGTCTAAGTGAAGTCAAGGCGCGCGACACGGCGAGTCATTCTAATGGTCACGTTGTTAACGCCTTTGGTGGCGAACCGTTGGAGATGGTTAGCAAGCTCTTCTTCATGGGCCGCCTTCAGACCTCTCAACTCGGCTAGTTCCCTGAACAGGTCGCCACAGTCTTACGGGGTCTGCTAGCTTAGCCTTGCCGAGGTGGAGGTTGGCCGAGCAAGGTGGAGGTCGGCCTGAGCGAGGTACTCCAAACTAACTTATTGAGTTGTTTTGCTGACTCAACGCCAAGGTGTCATCAGGAAACCACGTGCTGCCACTTGTTTGGGAGGACCAAATCACCCCTCATCAATTACCCCCCACTCTCGAGCTAGCGCCAGTCCAGCGACGAGAGTAGTCTTCGATGAGGTGTTTGGTCTAGTTTATTCACAGTTCGCCCAACTCGCCCGGATTTGGTCTGAGGCCGCTCGAAATGTGTCCCTCCTCTTCAAAATTTGAACCTACGTGGGAAGTTTTTCAGGGCATGGGTAAATTATGAGTGTGCAACCGTCTAATTTCAATTTTTTTTTAATTTGTGTGCTTCGTCGAGCGCATGCTAATTCGAATTTTGAATTGGCACGCGCTTTCTGCCAACTATAGTCGAGCTAATGGTGCACCTATGTCATTGATTTTCATGAGTTGCGCATCCCGCCAGATGTTATTGCATCCTCGCCATTGGTTTCCCCCTTGGCAAGTTATAAGTATGGGGTCCCCCATTGAGGTCCCCATGCGCACTATTTCTTCCTTGGAGTTTTCTAGGAAAATCCGAGAAGGAGGTTTGCAAGTTGAGCTAGTCTGCCGAGACGAGCTCCGTTTCCTGTTAATTCGAGTTCCGCCGCTATTGCTTTCAGTTCTCTTCCATTCTTCTATTGAGTACCTTAGTTTTAACCATGTCTGGTAATCTTTCCAAGAATAGATTGTCTGACCAGAGCTCGAACAGTGAAGCGAGTCCCTCGAGGGAGCGCTCGTTCGGTGCATACTATGGTGGTGCCTTGGTGGGGAAGAGGCATGAGGTCAAGCAAGCCATGTCTTCCTTCGGCCCTATTGAACTGTCTGGTGAAGAGATAATTGAGCTATGCCACCATTATGAGATCCCCAACGAGCCCAATTGGATCGAGCCGCAAGCCGGTCACTACCCCTGGGATCACGGCCAAGATGCTCTATGTGTTTACGAGGAGGCATTGGCTGCGAGTCTCCGTTTTCCTCTTCACCCTTTTGTAGTTGCAATATTGAGGCATTATCATGTGTCTTTAGGTTAGCATGCTTCTAACGCAATCCAGGCTTTGGTGGGGTTAACCATTTTGTTCCACCATCGTAGCTTCCAATTGAGTCTCAAGGCTTTTTCTACCCTGGTACATATGAAGAGGATTTCAAGTCCCTTTTGTTTCTACCTTCCTTTTTGCAACGGAAGGAAGGAGCTGAATGATTTTCCCAATAAAGTCAAAGGATGGAAGAAGAGATTCTTCTTTCTTGCTAAAGATGGTGGCTGGAGTCCGGACACTTTCTGGTACAGTAACTGCCGGAATGTTGCCAAGAGTGAGGATGGTGAGTTGCGAGTTGCTCTTCAGGAGTTTATCTGCGAGGAGGTTCAGGTTGAGAGGGTTTTAGCTAGGCCCATGCTTGTGTGAGCGGGAGTGAATCGTATAGGTAGGTCGGTTGACAGGTCATGCATTTTCATCTGGTATTCCTTATATTATCAGCTCGGCTAACTGTTCTATTCCTTCTGCAGGTATGGCGAGCTTGGCCTCCATGATATCTATTGACAAGGAGAAGAGGTCTTCTCGAGAAAACCGTCGAGCTAAGCATCATTCTTCCATGGAGGGGACATCGACTGGTACGCCTCTTGTTGTCGACCTGGAGGGGGATGATGAGCCTATGTGCACAGACCAACACATGACTGAGTCTCAGGTCGGCCAGGAGGAGCGAGAGGCCAGTCCCTATGTCTCGAATATACCTCCCTTCATCCCTAGTGTGTATGATGTTTCGGTGATAGACCGGTTGCACAATGCGCGTCTAGCTCTCTGGATAGCTAGGGGTATACTCCTCCCTAAGGACATGTACCAATATGGCGAGTTGGATCCCATCAAGGCAGGAGCTCAGATGACTTAATGCATCATCCAGGTTTGTCTTCTTTTAGAGTTTCTTGATCCTTTTCTACAAGGTATGAGATATCTTATTTTGGTCTCAATCTTTGTAGGCGAAGACCATCGCTCAAGTCTTGCTGGACCGCGTCCATTAAAGACAAAAAGAGAGGGCCAGCATGCAAGCGAATATTGGTTTGCTACAGGCCGAGATGTAGAAAGTTCGGGTCGATTCAAAGGGGGAGCGTCAACGCTTCTACCAGATGAACAAGAATTTGCAACGCGAGCTAAGCGAGGCACGTTGCGAGCTAGAGGAGAGATGGCGAAGTGTACTTAGGACATCTTTTGAGCTGGGGAAGAGGCTATTGCTCTTTATCTGAAATCCTCGGAGTATGAAAAGAAGAGGGCGGAGGATGGCATCCCTTTTATGAAGAGAGGTTTCAAGCTGTGTCATAATTACTTGAAGTCACTGTATCCTGCTCTAGACCTCGACTCTATTTTTGTGCGCTAAGTCCCGGACGCGCTCTTCATGCAAGTGGATGAAGAGCCCTTGACCCCGGAAGAGGAGGATGACAGCAAAGATGGGGTCGAGGAGGGGGGCGATGAGGAGGCCCAGGACGGTGATGGTGATGAATAGCTTGGCCCTGCAACTAGACTGGTCTGGTGGTGATGGTATCTTTGTTATTTTCAAGAGCTAGTATTCTCCTATAAGCTTTTCCGGGGCCTATGTACCCTATTAATGTCCAAACAATTGAACTCTCTTCTTTTTTTTTTGTGGCCATATGGCCTCCTTTCTTTATGGCCATTTGGCCTTTTTTTCCTTTAATGGAAGCTATTGTTATCATATCCCAGCTTTCGCTCTCTATTCACTTGGCCACTTTCATGTCAGTTAGCTCGACTGGATTGTCATATCGCTGATTGAATATGTCTTTGTGCTCTTTAACTTCGTCAATTTTGCTTTCCATGATTCTTGGCCGAGTTGTTAGTTGACCTTTGGCGAGCTTTGATGCGAACTTTGGTGAACTCACAGAAGTAGCTCGAAACACTTTGCTTCAAAGGTAGTACCTGTGCAGGTTATCTATGTTCTACGCCCAGGGCACTGCCTTCCTTCAAGTGTTTTAAGTTCATACGCGTTCCCTCCTATGATTCTAGAGACCCTTTAGGGGCCTTCCCAATTCGGACTGAGCTTTCCTACACTGGGCTTAGGTACCATAACTTTCCTGAGTACCAAGTCACCAACCCTAAATTGACATATTTTAACTTGAGCATTATAATACTGGGCTACATGTTGTTGGTATGCCGCAATCTATATGTAAGCCAGGTCTCTGACTTTTTCCACCAGGTCGAGATTTTTTTGTAAATCTTCTTCATTTAAATCTTTAGTGAATGCTTCAGATCATAACATTGGTACCTCCATTTCAGTTGGTATTACTACTTCAGTCCCGTATGTCAAGTTGAAAGGAGTCTTGCTTGTCACTGTCTTTGCAATGGTTCTATAAGCCCATATTACACTGGGTAGCTTGTCCACCCACAAACACTTAGCTTAGGAGAGCTAAGCTTTGAGGCTGCGTAGAATGGCCCTGTTGGTCACTTCAGCTTGTCCGTTAGATTGGGGGTGTGCCACCGATGTGAAATTTTGCCTTATTCTCATCTTCGCGCACCAATTCTGGAACTTGATATTTTCAAACTGGTTCCCATTATCTGAAAATAGCACTCTAGATAGACCAAATCTGCAAATTATGCTTCGCCAAAAGAAATTTTGGACGTTGCGAGTTGTGATGGTGACCAATGGCTCTACTTCTACCCATTTAGTGAAATAATCCACTGCCACAACTAGGAACTTTTTCTGTCCTTTTTCTAGTGAGAAGGGGCCTAACAAGTTTATGCCCCATTGCGCAAACGGCCATGGGCTAGTTAGGTATCTCAGGTCAGTAGCTGGTTAGTGTAGGATGTTGGCATTTTATCACATCGTTGGACTAGCTCAATCGCATCTGCCTTCATGGTGGGCCAGTAGTACCCTTGTCGTAAAGCCTTTTGAGTGAGGGCCTTGCCTCCTAAGTGTCCTCCGCAAAGCCCTTCATGAATTTCGTGCAGCACATGGTCTGCTTCAGTTTGTCGTAGGCATCGTAAGTAGGGCAGTGTGAAGGACCTTCTGTAAAGCAACTCGCCCACTATCACGTAGCAAGCTGCCTATTATTCTATCCGCCGAGTAGCATTTCTTTCTTTTGGCAATATGCCTTGTTTCAGGTAGTTGAAAATTGGATCTATCCAGGTCGGCTCGGTAGTTGAAAATTGGCAATATGCACTATTTTACCTGCATTTCCCACAGAGGGCGCCAATTAATGTCGTGCAATCTGAACGCTCCCTTGTGTACTGTGATTCAGATTCTAACTAGATGTCCGAGCTAAAGTGAGCTGCAAGGGAAGAAAGGTGAGAGTGCTCGGGTGGTTTTTTACCCGGGAGGGCACTCCAATGCTTAAGTCAATAGGTGAATGGAGATTTCTTTGATAGAGTGAGAGAGCTTGAGAGTACTAGTGCATGTACCTCCCTAGGTGAATTCGAGCTCCTTTTATAGTCATCAGGGGCTCAGAGCGCTTTGGCAACTTTCCTGAGCTTCTAGCGGAGCTGTTTCCGCGTTACTAAGCGCAATAAAGTGTCGGTTGCGAGATCCTAGCGGGGGTTACGATTCGTCTAAGTGAAGTCAAGGCGCTAACGGTCGCGTTGTTGGCGCCTTTGGCGGTGAACCTTTGGACTACCTTTGGACCTTTCAGCTCAGCCGGTTCTCAGAATAGATTGCCGCAATCTTATGGGATCTGACAGTTCGGCCTAAGCAAGGTGCTCCAAGCTAACTTATCGAGCTATTCTACTGACTCAACGCCAAGGTGTCATCAGGAAACCACGTGTCGCCACTTGTTTGGGAGGACCAAATCACCCCTCATCAGTATGAAAATCTTCAAACCATTTTTAAGTATAAAGTGAACCAAATTGAAAATTTAGTTTGGCTCCATATGTGCTATGCTATCCATCGTGTTCTAACCTTTTTATTTTCCTGAAATGCTAAGATATTTTCTAAAAGAAAATAAAAAGGTATACTTTTTTTTGGTAAAAAAAGAAAAAGGTATACAAGAGTGAGGCAACCCGGATTTCCCGCTACAGAAAATACAACACCGAATCTAAAATAATAATAATAATAATAATCTCTGCAACTCCAAACTAAATAAGAAGAACTGCAATCCCATGTAGAATCAAGACTAGGACCCAAACAAAGACGCCCCACCCAAAATCTACAATAAGATTAGATAGAGAGCAAAAGGAAGGACATAAAGCTAGCTCCAACAAGGAGATATGCCTCTTCCTATGGTGCTCCACACCATAGAAGATAATATAAGCTGCCAAAGGACCAATCTGAGCTAATATTGTTAGACAATTTTGTATGCCCTTAGCTTCAATCAAAATGATGTACATTATGAGTTTATTGTAAATGAATAAAAGTACATATTTGATTCATGTTCCCTTTGTATGTTTCTGTGTAATACCCTTAAACTAGACACTTAATGAGACTCGTGTTAGTTTACAATGTTCACAGCCAGTGGATCGGTCTGGGGAGACCTATCCTGATAAGGCTGACACTGATGTGCCACCAAGTCGGTTGGGGTGGYCTGTCTCAGCYRCCAGGGTGAGACCCCAGGCACATGTAGTGTAGGATCAATTGAATCTTTGAACCAGACCAGATTTCCAGTATTGCCCTGGACCTTGGAGATTAATGGACAAAACTAGAAAGTTACACCCGACCCCTAGACTCGATTATGATACTGCACTAGGTATCGGATTGGGTTGTCTTTGATGTACCAATCAGTGAGATCCTTAGCGGGGGTCAAAACCTAGGTATGTTGGAACAGTCTGAGAATTCATTTGAGTGTGTGATCATAGTGACAGGATCAGCCCCTTTGTCGGACAAAAGTAATGATCGGGGATGCACTCTCTCAGATGGAAACCAAGACTGCCGGCAGCMGATTTCAATCGTTGAGATTTGTTTTGCAAAATATATTTTATATGAGATATAAAAGTATATATATTATGGTTTCTAAAATGTTTGCAAAATGTTTTAATTCCCGGGATCCATATAAGTAAAGAGTGCAACATTGTTCCTTGCAGCCGAGGGAGAGGTCATCTCTTGCCGGGCAGTGTAGGATCATTATGGGCTGAGAGGTTGAGTGTAAGAACATTGAGGATAATACCTGATGGGCTAATCTTGCATCTGCCCACAGTCCCTAGGTGTTACAAGGTGGCTTGATCCAGGGACCACTTAGGGTAAGTGTAGGGCCCATAGAGCCCATTTGATGGGTTTCAAGGGGTGCACTGTCCATAAACAGTGTATTCGGCCAGGCCTTGTAACAAAGGCTGGGCTGAACCTATGTGGTTGATGTGTAGATCAATGCTTGGGTCCCATGCCATACAAGGAAGCCCAACTGGGCAGCAGTTAGGAAGGCTAAGTGAGCAATGGACCTTAATGAGCCTAAAGCCCATTTCGAAATGGGCTATTTAATTAGTTAAATATGGGGCGAATTCTGAGATGGATTAGCAGATAGGATAGGGTCTTAACCCTATCCACTCAGAGAGTCTAGATCAAGATTAGGAGAAGGCTGATCCAATATGCAGATAAGATAAGGGCTTATCCTTATCACCTAAAGGGATGTCTGATCCAAATATGATTTGGATCAGCAACTCCTAATTGGATTAGGAAGGGGCGGCAGCTTTTAGAAGACAGATATTCACATCCTCTCTAGTGTTGAAATCACAGAAGAAAGAATCAAGCAACCCTACAGAATTCTTTCTTGCCGCCTACCTTAAAAGTTCGATCTCCAGTTCAATGGGAGAAGTCAATATTTGATCTTGATATCAGTTTTTTGTGAAAGAACTAATAGGAAGCTGTGCTCACGTGCCATCCTACTATTTCTTGCGAAGGACTAGGTTCTTGGAGAAGAACTCTGCTGATTCTGCTCCATCCTGCACTGCGCCATCTTTAGTGGGAGCAGTCTTTGGATCCTTCCTTGGACGTGAACACCTCCATTGGGAGATATTACTTCTCCGCATCAGGTATAATTCTCTCCTACTGCTTTTGTTTGGATCTGGTTCAGTTTATGGTTCAAGATTGATTCTTAAAAATATGATTTTTTAAATAGGGAATTCAATTCCCAGTTGAAATGGAGAGAAAATTATTTGAAATTTGCCCACCTTATTCCGCAAGATTTTGGCGTCCATATGATATATCTCTCATCCCTTTAAATATTGCCCAAATTTGACTCACCATTTTATCGATGTAGAGCTCTAATCAAATTTGTCGAGATTAAAGTAAATATTTGACTGTATTCACCTCTGCTTGATGCGCTTTTTTTTTTTTTTTTGGAGGGGGGGGGGTGGTTGGAGACTAGAGCAAATCACTCAATCACTGTCTTGCCTTGCTCTCTCAGATCGTCATCTACCTTGTTTGGTTTATCGTCTTGTATCAAATATTCGTGAGACCTGTACTTAATTAGCTTAACCTTTCTTTTTTGTGCTCGTAATGAAAGCAACCATGTGAAACTTGATATCCATGCGGAAGTCGTCGTTGGGTTAAATATATATGGATACACAGAAGTGCTTTATTGAAGTTACAAATAAAACGATCATAGCTAGCATATTAATTTTTGTATGCATTTTATCGTCCTTCATTCTCAAACGTATTCAATTAGAAAACCTTAGCAAAATATATAGTGAATTCTGCAAGGATTATAGGTATAATAAGTATAGACAGAAAAATTGAATCACATTTGTTGCACATTTCTGGGCCAAGGTCTTTCCACTTCTATCCTTACTGCAAATTAATTTTGGTAGCAATAACATTACATCTTATATATGCTTTTTTTTGTAAGAATTGTGTTCTCAATTGAGTTTTAAACTGTTCTAAAAAACTGGGACGTTGAAGACATTCTATTATTAGGCATAGATCAGACGGTTGGTATTATTGGTAAGGTTTCAATGTTTTTTGAGTTGTCCGGTTGATAAGTCTGGTCTATAAATAGAGAATTGGTGTAGGATTTCGATTGGTTTAACTGTAATGGGGTGGGCCCAAATTGCTTTTTTTTTTTTTATGGATGAACAATCCGGACCGTTGATTTCTTGGGTTGTCCTAGGATCACCTCTTGTCACCTATACATAGAGATACCTATGGTGTAGGGTTTCCTATTAGCTTCTGATGTAGGCGCATGTGGCAAGGCCAGGATGGCACCACGTGGCAATGGCCGGATTCAATCTTAGCCATCCACTGCTAACAACCTCCAACTGATCCCAGGGTGAGTTCAAGTATAAGTAAGGGTGTCCCTCTCTTGATAAGGACACTTAGCTCATTCCTGTTCTTCAGTTCTCTTGTTCTTGAGTGACCTCGTCTGTGCTCTCTTGTCACAATCCCTTTTGTTTATTTGACTAACTTGACCATGGGCAACTCCGCCCCTAAGATAATACCCGGGGCCTCGGATACATCAGCTCCCAGACACATCAGCCCTTGGCTAAGAAAGCACATTTACTTTGTTGCCCTCAGCCCATTCTTAGCAGCAACAGTTTTAAAAACTGACCAAGAGACCGAATGATTTTTTTCCTTGGGGTTGTAGGTCACCAGTTTGACCATCATCGTCAAACAAGTTAGACCATGCCAAAAGTTCAACTGCCCAAATCAAATGGGTCAATAGTTGAATTTTAGGCTGTGTTTGGTTGCAGTGACACTGCAAATGATTTGAGTGTAAATTCTGATCTATTTTTATTTTGAATTTTAGTATATTTCGTTTGACTGTAGTACAAATGGAATAAATTAAGATGCGAAGCCGAATAAAGTAAAACCCAAAACAAAATTAAACAAGAATTTATATTTTTTTCATTTACACTTCCAGGCATTTATATTAATACAAATAAAGTTACACTGCAACCAAAGGCAGCCTTACGGAGTGAAGTGATTGTTAGTTGTTACTTGTTAGTTAGGAGTCCCACTCGTCAAAATTTGTCTATAGAAGCAAGCAAATGGTCTAATTTGGATGTTACTTGTGCAATGCATTGATTTGCCTTGTTATAAGTGTATTTGTGTGAAACGTAAGTATTACAGTCAGGAATACAGTGTATCTATGTGAAACAAAAGTTTCAAAAATCATAATACCCTTTTTATAGTATTCAACCTTAAAACATCTTTCTTCCAAAACATCTTAAACCTTAAGGTTCAATTTGGAAGGAGTACAAATGCAAAACATCTCAAACCCGTTCCAAATCCGACTAATTTTTCCTCTCAACTTCCCAAACCCATCCCACTTGTTAAACCCTTGGACCAAACGTTTTCTACTATAAAAAATTCTTAATGCTTATAGTGTGACTTGAACCCGGATCAATTAATGATAGTATCAAATCTCTTAACACTACTCTAAGCCACTAAATACATGTATATGATTAACAATTCCAACTAAAAATTAAACGAAATAATATTTAAAATTAGCATTATATAACTAAATAAAATAAACAATCTATCAAATCCAAATCTACACATCAAATGTTGATTTTAATCCCAAGAAATTTATACAAATAAAATATTAATAATTGGATAATTATCTTAATGCTTAAAATTTATAAATTTGTGCATGATATATAATATAATAGATTCATATTTATGCATCCCAGGTATTGTGTATTGGATACCCTAAAGTCAAAATCCAAACCCTATAAGGTTTTGATAAACAAATCCTATTAAGGTCGGTACAGGTCAGATACCCGAAAATTCCCACAAAATTGCCATCCCCACAAGAAACGGTCATTCCCTCAAATAGAGGAATGTCATTCCAATTTCAGCAAGAATGAGAATTGAATTCCAATTCCACCCAACGAAACAGTTAGAATCAAAATAACCCATTCCAAATCCCTATTCCCGCGAACCAAACGGGGCCTATAATTGTTGATTCCTTCCGTTATTTTTACAAGAGTCGACGAATGATATTAGGTCTACATTTCTGTCATCATATGGTATTTCTCTTAATCCCACTCTATATATTATATATAGGAGGGGTTCGGAATAATGGCTAAAACAGTAGTTCAGAACTCCGTCCATTGCTTCCCTCAACTTTCTCATCAAAAGTTTTTTGCTTGCAGATATACCAACTTCAACTTGTACTGTAGGCATGAATCTTATTATACTCATCCTAACTTTCTTGTTCCCCCTATGTTGCAAGAAGAATGAAGAAATTAATCAATGGGAAATCTTGGTCCTGGTGAAAGATGGATACCGCACTCCCATCCAAGTTTCAGTCTCATCCTTGGCTGATGAATCATCCATGGCCAAGTTTCAATCTCCTGTTCAAGAATCCAGTTATCGCATAAAGCCACAAGGAATATGGAGTTCCTGCTGGTATAAGCTTGGGGGCCAGAATACTGATGAACATCACCAACAACAAGAACAACAGCAGGACGCATCAATACAGCTGAAGTTAGGGCCTAAAGGAGGGAGTCTAGAGATGAAAGGCCTCCCCAAGACCATCCTCAAGGCCTGGGTCTTTGCCATCATAATGCTCTCGCTTATTGCATTAACATTGGTGTATGACAACAGAAGGAAAGAAATACCAATTACAGCTGAGGAAGTCGTACATTTTTGTTAACTTTAAGATGGGGAGGGAAAATGTGTTCTCCAGGTGAATATCAGAACTTCTATGAGTGCTTTAAATCGTGTCTCATCCATTGAACTTCCCGAAATTAAACCAAATCCAATTCAAGAAACCCACGTTGCTGGCTTCATCGATACAACAATCTTAAGATAAAGAGAAATCAAACCCACATGATTCCTGTAAGTGGCTTTTGAATTGAGATATATGTAAAGCGATGGGTATCTCAGTTTCTGATCATAATAAGATTTTGCAAGTATAGGCTGATGTAGATCTATGTTGTGTTCTTAGCTGATCAACCCAGTTTCAGAAACAGACAACCTTTGCTCAGACGGTTAGATGTCGTCGGTGGAAAAGCTTTGCTCAAAAGTCAAAATGGAGATGGGTTTATTGGGTTTCTCTTCCATCGAATTAATGTTTCTCTTTATTTTGATGATGTTTTAATGTTTTTAAATTTCTGAAAATAATGAAGAAATATAGGTCCCTTGCACCTTGGTTAAGTTGTTTCAAACGGGTTTTCCTACTCACTTTTCTTAGATGGTCTTGCTTATTTCTGCCATGTGGAATGGAGGAATGATGTGGCACATTCAGATCCCTTCACATCAACATGGTCTAGACTCTAGACCAGTGACAGAGCCAGAAGTTATCTCTTGGAAGGGCCAACTTAAACAAGAAAATAAGGAGTAGAAGAGGTAGGGTGTGGAGGGATACGGGGTGAGAAGGTTCAGTTTTACATTCTTTTCTTTTTTGTTTTTTTTTGGTGTGTGTGTGTGGGGGGGGGGGAGGCAAGGACCCACTTTATTACATTTTTGACCTTGTATCTACTTAATAACTATATAAATATTAGTTTTGGGAGGCCAAAGATCCCCCACCAATAAACTTGGCTCCGCCCATGGTCTAGACTCACCATGTCAGCCCTGTAGACCGAGTACTGCAGGAGAAAACAAGTTCAAGGAAGAAGAAGAAATATAAACTAAACATGGAAGTAATGAAGATATTTGATTTGAAATCATTTTCAGTTAAAATTTTGGATAAATTACAAAGACCACCTATATATAATGGGATTAGTGACAAATATCCCATGTACTTTCATTTGCAAGAGTGACCCCTTAGAATTTTTATCTTGCCACAAAGACCTCGTTAGGGTCTGTGTGAATTTTAGAAAAGATTCTTTTTTGGCTGTTTAAAGATTTTTAAATCCCAAAACTAGCCTTTTTACCATTTGCTTGGACAATTTTATCCCTTTCATTTACACTTTAATAACCCAACAATTTCTAAAAATGTTGGTTCTCATATAGTTTAATAGGTTCTTCTCCGATGACGACGATAACAATATCTTCTTCTCTGACATGGCATAAAAGATGTGAATGCTTTTTTTAATATCGCCAGAACTTTTCTATATCTGATGATGATGCATCCACCAACTCATACCGATGTGATAGTGGCAACAACTTGGGCAAAGAGTGATGTAGAGTTCTCGTCAAATGGTTCTCCAACGGTAAGTTAGTGTAGGTTAGGATTTAGGAGAAAATGGGAGAATGGGCAAGGAATAGACAAAAGGGGGAATGGCTTTGCCCATTTTCGTCATTTTGAAAATGTCATTTCGTGTCCTTTAAATGATTAAGAGGGCATTTTGGTAATTTAACGCCTTTCATCATCTGATTTACCAATTAAGGGTCTTTGTCTTTGTCTCAAATGAAAATACAGGGACATATGTCAGTGACCCCTAGTATTGAGGATCTTTTAATTTAACCCAAAAAAAATTAGGGTCGAGAATCTAAATTTGTTTCAACTTTCAATAAGAGAACCGAGTCAAAAGTTCCTGACAATGGGAAATTCCAATTTCCGACTGTTTACATGGACTTTCTTATGGGTCCACTAGTGTGCACTATAGCTGAGTTGACCTGAGTCATCCGACCTCTTCGAACTCGGTATTTTTGGGTTGGTTCCAGAGAATTTCCTAGATACTACTCGAACTACATCTCTGTTTATACATGGGCAGTGTTTGAAATTCCATACCGTCATTGATCCAGGCAGGTAGTTGAACTAGCCGATTATCATACATCTGACTGCATCCTTTTATTTATTTGATTTGGTCAATAGGCTAACCACCCGGTTGAATTAGAAAACTTGCCTCTTGTCCAGCTTTCTGGGTACGTTCTGACTTTTGGGCTAAAACATTGGTTACGGGTAGGGGTAAAAATGGATCGGATCAACCGAAGTCCCGTTCTATATTCTCGGATTTAAATAGCTCCATTTCATTTTTTGAATCAGAATCCAATCAGAAATCAGATCAAGTTTGGACTACCATTATCCAATCCGATATATATGTTATCTATTTATAAAATTATATAACACGTATATGTTATTGATTTATTTATAAACATATGATTTACATTGCATTTTTGTAAATTTGTTATATTATTTATTTTTTATAAAAAAATATGTATATATATGATCAAAATAGTTGAAAAGATATTTATATTTTTTGTTTTTCTTTAATTAAATTGTGGTTTTATTTTTTTATAATTTATTTATTTTTTTAATCAAATCAGATTGGATCAGATTCAACTATCTCATCATATTCGAATTCAAATCCATGTTTATGAGATCCGATCGATTTTTATATCAAAATGGGTCTACAATTAATAGTGTCAAATCAGATTCGAATATACCCCGATTCAAATCCGATCCAATTCATTTGCATCCCTAGTTACGAGGACCTACTAGCTCAGTCAGAGTCCTCACCGAGTTTGCCAAGTGATATTACCTCCAATGCTTGAAAACTTGTGACTCTTACATTGGATCAATTGCAGGTAGGTGATGGATGGATGGGCTTGATTAAGGTTTTGAATCCTGGCCCACCTCCAGATGTACCAAAACGACTACATCAGCACCCCAAACTAGATATAATGGTTAGATGTGATGGCTACAAATTTAGATGTGCAAGTGATTCATGGCCTATCGAAGAGATCACCAATCAACGCTGACCCATCCATCAGACTCAGAGATTAGCCACCTTCCCCTTTTAGATGTAGATTGAATACGACGTTAAACTGCAGGCCCACCAGCCATGAACCAATGACTTGGTCAAGAAAGATCTACCATCGTTAGGTTAATGTTGGTTGGTGTCGTGTGTTGCAACTGCTGTTTGGTCCTTTGGCTGTGTTTGGTTGTTATTTGCATTGAAATTAAAATACAGAAAATTACAGTCCCATTGTAGTTTTCTGAATTCCACTGCAGACCTATAAACATTCAAAATGTCAAATACCCCTACTCTATGCATCAATGTCCGTTCATGAATTGGCATCAATTCCAAACTGGCACCTACTCCAACTGTACTTTGGGCCTAAAAATTCTGACCCTGGGCTGAACCGTCATTCTCCCAATAAAATAAAGTAAAACCCAAAACAAAATTAAAACAGAATTTACAATCTATTCATTTGCATTCCCATGAATTTGTACTAGTGCAAATAAAATTGCACTGCAACCAAACACTGCATCTGTATTTCGTATTTTGTATTATTTTGCATGTACTTGTACATACTTGCATATGTACTCTTTAAAAACTGATACTTTGTTTCTTTGGATTTTGAATGAAATCCTTTTTACAGATGGATTTCTCCCTATCCTTCCGTCTCTTGGACAACTTTGTGAGGAAGCCTTCGTGCGCGCATTCATTCGTGTGTTGCATGTCAATGTCCGGTAAGACAACCAGATAAATTGACTCATTCCCTAGATAATTGACTCATTCCCTTCTAGAAATCATTGTCAGAAACTCTTCGCTAACACCTAGTCGTATTTATTAATAATGGTAGAAATCCTTCATTTGTAGAGAAAAGCAGTTCCAGCATTCAATTTGCTCTTTTCAAATTTTCATGGAGATTGAATGAATTCATCATGTGCTTTTGCAAGAACAACACTCTGCCCTTGTTTTCTTCCTTGTCTAAACAAGTATAAACACTGACAACATATTCAAATTTGGGTCCATAGAGGTGAGATGCACAGGCTGCCTTGAACATTATGAGCTGCAACTCATCTGTTTCAATCAAAAGAAAAAGGTCCATTAGTTTACTATGAAGGAATGTGAATAGATAGATATTCATGGTCTAATGCTAAAATTGACAAACCTTAGAGCAATATTGAACATCAACATGACGTGGACAAGTAATCCTAGTTATGGCATGAACTACATTGCTTGTAGAACATTGAAAAGAAAGGAAATTTAATAAACAAAGAAGAATGAAACCTCTGGTAGAAATTCTGAAATGGCTACAGGCTGTGGCTGACTGGTTGGGGTATATGTACGTATAAAGGAATCAGAGTTGAAAATCTAGTGCAATATAGTAGCCAGATCCTAGCTCAATTTAATAGCAGGATCATCTAGATGTTTTGTCAGAAGAATCAATGAACCAAAAACCACCAAAACCAGCCAGCTCATGATGGGAAAATCAGAACTGGGCCTTTCCTGCTCGAATCAAGGATGGTTCTAGAATCTTTTGCATTCAAGGCTTCTTATTTTTAAGTGGTTTAGTATGCTGAACTTTCTTCTTTCCAAAAGATCTCAACCAGAATGTTAGTGTTCATTGCCAGTTCATCTGTTAGTGATCTGTTGCTGATTCACATGTTCTACATAGCTTTTTACTTGAGGATAAGGCTTAACATGTAAGTAACAACATAACAATTACCAATAACTATAAAAATTGAAACCACTAATAGATAATAATGTCCGTACTAATAGTATAAATCATGATATTCTAAATATTATAATATGCAATTACTGTATGGAAAAAGGGTCAATTACTTGGTCTTATAGTAAAATCTCATACTGACAAATGTAAGAAAGTGGGTTTGACGTTTGAGTCTGGAGCAGCAACTTTGCAACCAAAAAAAACAAATACCAAAGTTAGGTCCATATACAATCCACCCTCCAAACACCCCTGTTATCCAGGGCAAACAATGGGTGATGGTCCTTTTAATTACTAAAGATAGTACACTAGTAATTACTCAAAATAGAGTTTAAGACATCTGTAATTAAAAATTAACACATTTTCTCTATTGGTAAGGCCACCTTCACTGGTAAAGAGTGGCTGATAAAGTGTTATTCAACTTGTCACCATTGTCATAGTTGTTGCTTTTCATTTTCTTTTATTTTTTAAATATGGTTGCTCGTGTGATCTGACATCTGATTAAGAATATAATAAGTCAATAAAATTGAAATTATCCAATCAATTCATTAAGAGTTTAAGATTTCTCAAAAAAAAATCATTAAGGATTTAAAAAAAACAATAAAGGTTATTAGACAAACATCAAATCAATAAAACATTATCACTACCACATATTGAACCATAAATATCAGTTCATAAGAAGGTACCAGATTGCATTTTGGAAATAAGGGTGCTTTTACTGAAGTGGCGTGTTGACCACCATTTGCAACGTAGATTCCACGATGTTCTGGACTTTCCCTCCAAAAATGCTCTAGGGATAACAGTGACAGAAGCAGAATACCCTTGCTTATCTCCACCATTTTCCCCACATATTGATAAACGATCTTCTTCATATTGTGAGAGGTTAAGGAAACAAGATGCAAGTTCCCCCCATACATCACATCCTGGAAAGGTTGCATCAATATGTGAAGCTATCATCTCCAATAGTGTTTCAAGACCATAATCCCCTGTAAATACCAGAAACAACTCAACAAGTGAGTTAAGAGAATGCCATGTAACAAAGCTCCATGGTAAAATATTAATTCATACAACAATCACACAACTCACCAAAGAATAAAAAACACAAAAGCAACTAAAGTAAAAAAAAAAAAAAAAGAAAGAAAGAAAGAAAAATAAAACACAGTATGGTTACATTAGTAGTCTCACAAGCTATATAGTGAAGCAAAAGGATGGCTGCTATTCAGTTCCTTTAGTAACATCAGTCATGTTAATTGCAGAATGCAGCTTTGCAGCAAGCATGAAGGGAAAATTTTTCTCCCATTTACAGAGGAACACTTTATACTCCCTGCCCTCAACACCATATTCTTATTTTTTTGGAGGGCTTAAATTTTAATGGAGAAAGAGAGCATCAACAGCCCAAGATGACCAAAGAAAAACACTTTTGTCCTATTAAAAACGACCAAAGATTAGCATACTCAAAAAGCAGTGGACATTAAAATTTCTGAGATGATTAACCAAATGATACTAACGCCCAATTAAACTGACTTAGCATCTGGGTTGTTCTACTAATAATATCAGAAACCACCATTTATTCACTTGTTATGACCATCCATATGGGCAGATTTCTGTACTAGGTAATCCAAGATGTCTCCCAGAGATGGTATTAAAAGGATTAAGAACTACTTACATGTTCTGAGGACTCATATAAAGGTGCAGGCATCTCATCTTGAGGAAAAAGGCATAGTCAAACCCTAAAGCTCCCTTCTCCAGGCTCATCTGCCTCAACTAGGCTTTTATCTTTCAGAAATATTGTTAGTAGGCCATCTTCATAATGGAATTCCAAACATCATCAAATGCCATTAATAAATGACCAAAGATCATCCAACGGAGGCCAGGGGGAAGGGCTCAAGAGCAAGGCTAAGTAACTTTAGTTCTCAATATGAATATGGGACTGTTGTAAGATGTTTCAGAATTTCTATAATCTGGGCTTATGTTTACAGTAAAATCTTCTAATATTTAATTATATTGAGGATTATTAAGTGCATGCATGAGGCTAATATGAGTCTACATCCATATTAATGTGGAAGTACACAAGAGCTACATGGTATGGAGAATTAAAGTTCCACATTTTGTTGGACATAAGAGCCATATTGTATCAGACCTGAATGCGATGCAAGAATACTTCCATTCTCATCTATTATTACTCCCCCCAACACCAGATGGCATCAGGGTGCCCATACTGCTCCCATCAAAATTTTATTTCCCCCGTCCTCTACAAGGAGGCGGGGCTTGTCCACTCTTTAATAATTTTTAGTTTTTAAGAAGAAAATGCAACTGCCCCCAATTTCTGAGTCATCACATGTAATGTCTGAGAATAATTCCACTGTCCTCACCCACCTATGGTAATGGTTTCAATCAACACCTCTATACTCCTTTCTTTTTGCACCCAAGCTAACAGGTGATAGTGATGAAAGACAAGTTTGCCTCCTATGGTAATGGTTTCAATCAACGCCTCCAAGCATATGCCTTTTAAAACACTGGGAAAGACAAGTTTGATCTTCAGTGAGTTTTGATTTGTCTTGAGAAATCAAAGCCTGATCAGTAAATAACTAAACTTTCTAACATCACAAGAGATTTTTGTCGCAAAGATAAACAAATTCTTAGCAATCAAATAAAAAGAAAAGAAAAATTATGGACTTAAGGCCGCAAATGGATTGGATTTAATCTAATTTGAATTTGAACTTGATTAGTTTAAGTTGGATTCAGATACCCATTTAGCCATAACTGGGACAAATCGGATGTGAAAGTATGGTACGTTTATTAATCGGACCAAATTCAGATATTGCTTGATCCAATCAGATTATATATCAATATATAAAATATTATTTTGAGTACTAAAGTTCCTTCAAATTAAGTTGGATTTGGGATTTAGATAAACTTATTTTTTTCAATTCAAGGCATATTGTTTGCTTTGTATTTAATTTTATAAATTTATGCTATTTTTATAGATTTACTGATATTTGTAATCAAATAGGATTCAAATTGTATATCCAGATATGTAAGTGAATTGAATTTGAAACCATGTTTTACATATCCATTCAAAATCATATCAAATTCTGAATCAGATCAGATTCAGATATACACCCATTGAAATTCAATCCAATCCATTCGCAACCCTAGAAATAAGTGTTGCTATATATAAAAGACCTAAGCAGTACACGATTCACCAAAGAACTTGACAAATAGGTATTTTCCTTTATACTACTAGAAGTCAGAACCATATCCAACTTCAAGTTTCAGGGTCCAGTACAAACCATTTCTATGCATGGTGATGAGCCTTGTTAATGACTGGCTACATGTTGGATCCTTCTTTAAGATTTCCTCGTAGCAAGTTGAAAGTACGCTAGAGTTCTTGCTATCAAAACATTCCAGAAGACTAGCCTTTAATCTGCAGAACATGGTAACCTTTTAAGTAAGAAAGATTAAGGCCCTATAATATTTATTTCCAGTGGCATGGCAAGTTTCATGAATAATTTATAGTGACAATAACATTTAATGAAATACTGCACGTAATTCATACAAGTTTTCGACAACACAAAAAAAGAGAGAATTACTATAAATTAGAAGTATGAAAAAAAAAGAACAGATTTCCTCCAGCAAAACAGAATACTAGTAAAATTGAGAAACATAAGAATGTATTGAAGTACTGGGCAAGGATTGCTTCAGAGTTGAAATAACACCATAAAGGTATGATATATCTTTACTATATGATGTTGATACAGTGATTCTTTCCTTGGCCTCACATCCAGACCACCAATATTTTAGTCCCTTTTGTTGAGAGAAAGTTAACTAATTGTATTAAAATCTAAAAAAAAAAAAGTACATGAGATGACGTAGTACAAGAAACAACTCAGGAATTACAAAGGTAGAGTTCTGTTATGAAATAATGCATCCCCAAGAGCACCAGAATTGGCTAGTTTGTCTGCTGTAGAGTTCAGCATCCTAGGAATCCAGAGCAGTTTAACAGTCAAAGAATCCTGATGATCTCTAGCCTCACTCAGAAAGTGAGACGGTCTCCATTGTCCCTTTCCCCAAGACGCTTCATAGTGTTAACAGAATCTCCTTTGATGACTAGAGCAGTCAACCTTTTTTCTCTTGCTATTTGGAGCCCTGTAAGCACAGCTAGGACCTCAGCCCTAGTGGAGTCAGCATTCACAATAGGACCACTGAAAGCCCACCAAATGTTACCATTCCTTTCTCTAAACACACCACCAATACCACATATCCCAGGATTTCCCAGAGCACATCCATAGAAGTTTACGGTCCTCTTCCTCTTCCCTTTCAATGCAGAAGTTAAGAACTCTTGAGTGACTAGGGAAGGGAGACAAGATTGCCACCACATTCAGCTGAAGCTCATTCAAAGAAACTCCTATAAACTCCAAAGATCTCAGGACCCAAAGATTGCACATAAAAGTCGTGTGAGAGATCAAATCACTAAGAGATCTAGATTTGTTTTCAAAAATTTGATTGTTTCTTTCTTCCCACACACCCCACACCACTGCTTGAGCCACCATAGACCAATAGGTTTTCCCCCTTTTACGATCTCTACCTTGCCATTGCCAAATAAACTCCTCAATGAGCTTGGGAGAAGCCCAACTACAAGAATAAGTGGATCCAGATCTTAATTGTCTCTGAACATTGAAGAAGGAGATGTTCAGCAGATTCACCACTACTAAGGCATAGGGTAGGGAGCTGACATGTGGGGAAATGTACAACCTTCCTTCGTTCTTTTTCTAGAGGTCACAAGTGTTTATTTTCTAAAAACAAGCCTTCCACACGAAAAAAAAAAAAAAAGAAACTCTAGGAGGAATTTGAGAGCACTAAACCTTCTTAAAGGGGAAGCTTTTATTTGATAAATTTGTGGTATTTTATTAATCAGAAAATAAAAAAGGTGTACCATCAGCCTAAAAGGAGGCACAAGATGCTACCTCCCCTTAGAGCTAAGCAGTTAAGTACACACTCTGTCCTGAATTACAATTATAAGGTAGCCCAGAACAGATCACCCCTTGATACCCCTTGTTTAGCCAAAGAGTCAGCCATGGCATTTGCCGATCTGCTGACCCACTGAAAACTAACTGACATATTCCTTGTAAGCCGATGAACTTTCTTCAGAAGATCCCAGTAACACCAGTGTGCAGCTTCTGGGTTTGACTGCCAGCCCTCGCCACCTCGGAGTCCCCTTCAACTATCAGGTTCTCCACTCCAAGCTGGCTAGCAACTATCAGCCCTTGTAGAGTCACCAATTCCCACTGGTCCTGAGGATGATATTATGTTGCTATCCTTATTTCTCAGCATCCCTCCTATACCCAAGGGCCCTGGATTACCTTGACTACTTCTGTCAAAATTCATTTTTACCACACCTTCCGGGGGAGATTTCCGTTCAGGCAAAATATTGTTCTTGTCATGATACACTCCTGTTTTGATCATAATTCACAAAAAAAGAACTTGAGTAGAATTAGGGTTTCCCTATTCAGGGTGTATAAGTATGCACTATGTCTGCTAAAACCCATTAATTATATTCCTTAGAGGAAATACCCTTTGATTTTGATTTTATATGAAAGAGCTACTTTATAAGGATTAAACCCAATAGCAGGTATAAGCAGTCCCAGCAGCTTGGATTCTTAGTGGGTTATACCCATGAGTTGTCCCCACAATTGGTAGATAGGTCACAGGACCCACACACAATTGAGCACCTTTAATATTTTAACAGTGGGCTCCACTAAATGGGACCCACTATTTGATAGTGGACATGACCCACTTTGATATTTTAAATTTAATTATTTTAACAATGGGCCCACTGATGGGTGGGACCCACTATGATGACTTGATAGTGAGTATGGCCCACCTTAATATTTTAAACTTGAGTATTTTTAATAGTGGGCTCCGCTGAATGGGTGGGACCCACTTTAATGTTTTAAACTTGAATATTTTAATAGTGGGCCACTATGATGACTTAATAGTGGGATATGGCCCACTTTGACATTTTAGACTAGAATATTTTAACAGTGGGCCCTGCTGACGAGTGGGACCCACTAGGTTGATTTGATAGTGGGCGTAGCCCACTTTAATGTTTTATACTGAATATTTGGGCCTCACTGACAGGTGGGAGCCACTAGGTTGATTTAACAGTGGGCATAACCCACTTTAATGTTTTAAACTTAAATATTTTAACAGTGGGCCCCGCTGACAGGTGGGATCCACTAGGTTGATTTGATAGTGGATGTGGCCCACATTAATGTNCCGCTGACAGGTGGGATCCACTAGGTTGATTTGATAGTGGATGTGGCCCACATTAATGTTTTAAACTTAAATATTTTAACAGTGGGCCCCGCTGATAGGTGGGACCCATTAAGTTGATTTGATAGTGGGCATGGCCCACTTTAATGTTTTAAACTTGAGTATTTTAACAGTGGAGCCCGCTGACAGGTGGGACCCACAAGGTTGGTTTGATAGTGGGTGTGGCCCTCTTTAATGTTTTTATACTGAATATTTTAACGGTGGGCCCCGCTGACAGGTGGGACACACTAGGCTGGTTTGATAGTAGGTGTGGCCCACTTTGATATTCTGAAGTAAAAAAAATCCACAGTGGTCCCACTTATAGGTGAGACCCACTGCTAATTTGGTAGTGGGACCTACTATGCTGAATGGGACCCCACTAAATCATGTTATCTAAAACCTGTTATGACAATAGATGGTCCATTGTCGACCATCTTTTGAGGTGGATAAGATCCACCAAATGTGACAATGGGTCCCCCAATTATGAGTGGGACCCATCAAAACAGAATTATGTATCTGTCATAACAGTAGAGTATATCCTTTTGAGGTGGATGAGACCCACTGAATATATTATGCTACATATTGACTTTAATTTGTTTTTGTTTACAGATGTCAATACATTTGTTGAAATACTTGACAACCCATTAATCACAGTGAGCCCCAAGCATGACTTTTTGTTTTCCTTCTTTTGTTTTTATCTGCTGTAATACTGGGCAGTCCACTGAAAGTTCTGCTCTTCTGAGGTCGATAAAATCCACCAAACCAAACAGTGGGTCCCGAGTACTAGTTTTACTTATAATCTGTTGTAACCGAACATGACAGTGATTCCCAAGTGTTTAATTTTTTTTTATTTATCTGTTTTAACATTTCTTTTGTGGTGGATAGAATCCACCGGATATACATATATATAATTTGAATAAGCTTTTGAGTTCTAACAGAACTCTAGAGAGAGAGAGAGAAGATAAGGATTGAAATAGATAAAATTTTAAAGAGATAGAAAGATTTATACCTGTGTAAGCCTATCCTTACACATCATCAGCCGAACTTCAAATCTCCTCTATTTCTTCTCTTCCTCTCTCTTCTCTCTTTTTTCTCTTTCTTTCTTATCTCGTTCTCTTCTCCCTTCTCTCTATCTGCCGCCCAATTTTCTTCTCCTCTCCCCCTTATATAGAGGAGACAGTTATGGGGTAGGAAAGTTAGAGCAACCACCCCACTCTTCATACGTGGGGTTGTTGCTTAACTCCCCCCATAACCAGAATAAGTTTAATTTATGTGAAGTGGGCCAGCTGTCAAATCTGGCCCCTCAAGCCTTATTTATTTTTTTTTTACATTATATATTTTTAGCCCTAAACAACTCCTTGACCTCAGCCAGGCTTCTTTTCTTTTCTTGGAAAATTCTTGCATCCCTTTCTTCCCAAATTGTCCACAAACTAGCTGCTCTCATGCACATACACATTAAACTCCAACTTTCTGTCAACTGCCCTAATGTCACGGGGGTAGTTCTACAGCGGAAGAAACCCGTGTGGCGTCTTGGCCAAGGCAGGCCAGGACAAGCCTTTATGCGCTTAGAGGCTAGGAGTTGCCCGATGGGATGGCTCCACCAAAGTCAGTAGCACTGGATCATGACCTCAAGTCCAATGGCCGGGGCACTCTCCTGGCTCAGACTGGTCCATGGAAGGCGCCGCTT
>NW_010729098.1:3879069-3900687 GCF_000365185.1 Nelumbo nucifera
CCAAGGAGGTCAACCACCCCTCCTCAAAGAGTACGTTAAGCTTTTGGTGGTCTGCCTGAAGATGACATCAGTTCTCCCAAAAATCTTATAGGCGAAAATGACGGGCATGTCCCTAACGTAAGCCTGCCAAGCGTAGGCAAGGCTAAGCCTGCTTTGAACCGTAACACTAAGGCATGTGGTTCAAAAAGCAACTTTACTTCAGAGGGCAAGTTCCACCTGCACCCAAATAGCACTAAAAACTAATTCCAAATATTAGCAACAAAAGAACAAGATATCAACAAATGGTAACAGTCCTCACTCTGCACTTTACACAAAATACACCAGTTTGGGGATAAACACCAATAAGGTCTCTTCCTTTGCAAGTTTTCCAAAGTATTGATCTTACCATAAAAGGTTTCTCAACAGAAAACAGTTATTTTAGGAGGAATTGACCTTGGGTAGATTTATTTTATTGGGAAAACCCATGAGGAAGGGATAACCGGGGGATAGGAACCTTGAAATAGGTTTCTTTTCGAGGAGGGAAATTGAATAGTGGGAAGGAAAACGATCTTCTAATGGTTCAGAGCCCACCCAAATATCTTCCCAAAAGATGATAGAACTTCCAGAACAAACAGCATACCTTACAAACCTGACAAATTAAGGGAGAGTGCCAAAAATTACCTTCCAAGGTGTTGTGAGCAAGGCCCTTTGACATACCCCAACATCCCAACCAGATTCAAAACAGCCATGAATACTTTTTACCACTTCATGGCATAACCTCTCCCTTTCCAAGGGTCACCTCCAAAGCCAATTGCCTAGAACAACTTCATTCTTACTCACTATATTTCCTACCCCTAGGCCCCCTTCTTTTTTTTTTTTTGATCAATAACACTTTCATTAATTCATCAATAGAAGATTTACAAAAGGAAGACAAACACGCTTATCTTCCAAGAGCAACAAAGAACCTCAAGAAAAGGAAAAAAGAAAGAGAAAAGAAAGAAAACACACTAAAGTTACAGCTTGGCCCAAAAAAGTGAATCCCTTYCTGCCYCTTGTTTAGCTAAACCGTCAGCTAGGGAATTAGCCGATCTTTTAACCCAACGTATCTTAAGCCCCCTTCTTTTTTACATCGACTCACCACTTCCCACATGATTAAATCATCTTTTTTCTCTGTGATAAGAAGTCTCTCATCAATTTTTATAACCTCTTAACCTCCCCATTGGCATGTTGGCTAGTGTTACCTTAACCAAGGTTACTCTACCCCCCAAGGATATATAGTTTCTCTTCCAAGCTGCCAACCTTTGTTCAAACTTTTCCACCACAGGGTTCCAAAACCTTTGGTTTAGCACCTTGGGGAACTCCTAAGTAGGATAAAGGCCATTGTGACCAAGTGTAGCTTGGGCATGTTGCTAAACGGCAACTAGTGTGAATAAGAACAGAGATAAAGGATCCCCTTGTCTTAGGCACCATGTATCCTCAAACCCACACTTCCTTTGCACCTCTAACAGAAAGCTCCAATCCACTACATCATGGGCCTTTTCAAGGTCTAGTTTACAAACAAAACCTTGATGCTTTGATCTCTTCATCTACTCCACACATTCAATTGCCATTAAAATCCGATCAATTATTTGTCCCCCCTAAACAAAGGCTACTTGACCTTGACTAATGAAGGACGGAAGCACCTTTTTAATCCTCAAAGATAGGACCTTAGCCAAAATAATTTTAAACATACTAGTCACTAGTCTAATAGGTCTAAAATCCTTTAGCTGTTTGGCTTCTTTCTTCTTTGGAATCAGGGCTAGAAAATAGTGTTGATCTGCAACTTATAACTGAATTATCCTCAAATTCTCTGAAAACCTCAAGCAAATCTTCTCTGATTATAATCCAACAATATGGAAAGAGAAAGCCATAGTAAACCCATCTGACCCTGGTGCTTTAGATCTGCCCATTGAGAATACAACTTGCCTAATTTCCTACTTGAAATTCCTTTCCAACCAAAATTTGCTTTCTTCAGAAAGATCCCTCTAGTTCCACTCTAGTATCTAGTGGCCTCCTTAGAATGGATTTGAAGTGATCAATAAAACAAATGGTTATCTCCTCTTGAGACTCATAAAGTATTGAGATTGAACAAGTCAAAATAGCAAATGGTTGGTGGATGTACCTTCCACAAGGAACCACCGTCGGTGTCATTGGTAGATGTCACCAGTTCTACAAAAATGAGGTGAGAGTTCCCAAAGGTGTCAACACCAAGATGCATACTTTGCCCATGCTTCTTCAGCCCTAGGAAATTCGTGCCTTGGAAGCGTGACTGGTTGGAGGCAAGGGATCTAAACAATTGCTCTCTAACATTTGCAACTGGCCAAGATCCTGGCAGAAGGTGTTCCTTGAGTTCCGCCATTAATGGAGAGCTTTACGAAGTGAGAAATGGAAATCGTCACTGGTAAAATTCATTGTTTTTTTACATTGTGAGAAATGGAAACCATCCCTGGTAGAGTTGTCAGCATCGAAGGGGACTTGAAGTTTAACTCAGAAGTGAATTGGGGCTTGGATTTGGGTTAAAAAAAGATTTTTGTCATTTGAGAAATGATATGTGGGCATTTAGGACATTTTATCAGCTCTGAACTGCCTCTGACCGCATTAAGTAGTTGGGTGACCTCTTACAATTTCAGATCTAAAAGTGGCATTCAGATCCACTTCTAAACATGACCCCAAACGTCTATTACCTCTGAAAATCAAGTTTTTCAAAGATAAGAAGCGGATTCAGCGTTATCAAACGTCGCCTAACTCATGAAAGAATTTGGTATTTCCATCCCCTTCCTTATCCACTTACATCTTGATTTCTGCCTCTAAGAGATTTCTTCCCGTTGGAGGACCTCTTCAACTTCTATCTCAATTCTCTTTCTTGAGTATTCTGGTTCTTTGTGATTCCTCCACTTCCAGTTCCTCTATTTGATTCATCAAAGAAGATTTTTTTTAGTTCTATTCTCCCAAATTGGTCTCTATTTTCCATTCCCTCAAATTTGACCTCAATTTTTTTTAATTTTTTTGTGAAATCTTACCCCTTTCCACTTCACCCCCCTAATTTCAACCATCAACCATTCCTCGATCTTCTTTACAAAGTTTGGGTGTGTCAACCATATTTTCTCAAACCTAAAAGGTCGGGATCCTTAGCTAAAAGGCCCGTGTCCTAACTCAATGGGACAATGGTCAAAAGTAACTCTGGGTGGCGCTCTAGCTATCAAACCCCTCCAATTGTTTTCCCAACTCTCATTAAATAGGAATCTATCTAATTCGAGCAAGTTGATTTTTCCTAAAAAGTGGACCAAGCATAATGGGCGCAATAAAGGGAGTTCTTTCAATTCATAGCTATTCATGAACTCATTGAACATCCTTATGCTGGTTATGATAATCTATTGGGGATTATTTGATTCATTAGAAAGCAAGATTACGTTGAAATCCTCCCCAAGCACCAAGGACCTTCCCATAACCGTTGAATCCCATAGAGTTCTTCCCAAAATTCATTCCTCTCTGTAATTGTTTGGTCCATACACATTAGTTAATGCCCAAGTGAATCCATCCTCCACCACCCTAAATTCTAGCGACACCAAGAAGAGTCCTTTTAACTCCTCCACTGCCTCCACAACATCCTCTCTCCAGAAAATAACGATACCCCCCAAAGCCCCCCAAGAAGGTGCAAAAACGCAATTTATTCCAATTTGGTCTCTTGGAAGGAGATCCTTAATTATCCTTCCCTTCCTTACTAATTTGGTCAACTGCTCTTCTATCAGCTTTAGCTAATTTGGTCTCTTATAACATCACTATTCGACCTTTCCCCTCTAAGGAGATCCTTAATTAGCCTTCTCTTCCTTGCACTCCCTAGACCTCTTACATTCCAGCTAATGATTTTCATAGACAACGGTTTTGGAACTTGTTCCTAAAATCATGCCCCAAGTTAGACACTCTCCTTCTTTCCCCTCTTATGCCTTCTATATCAGAAATCAATCTCTCCACCTCTGATCTTTTCTTCTTCCTTCAGATACTTTCTGTTCTGGAATTGCTTGAGATTTCTTTTGCTACTATTGGAGTTGAAAATTACACCTACAGTTATTCAGATAATGTAAGAAAAGAAAACTGGAGAGAAAGAGAAAGAAGAAGAAAGAAGTTTCAGCAATAGGTTGTGGAAGAAGAAAAGAAGGGAAGAGAGAAAAGAAGAATTCAAACCTCTCTCTCTAGCCCCCTTTCATCACTTTTATTAATAATTCTAAGTCTGAGTATAATTACTTRGATGCCCTTAATGGAGCGGCCAGCTCTAAAGAAATAATTAAAGAAAATAAAAGACGGCCCATAACTAAGGCTCATAACTAAGAAACATAACTTTTAAATACTACCTAAAAGAAATAAAGAACACTAAGGCCCATTCAGCCCATTCTCACTACACTCCCCCTCAAGCTGAGCATAATTAAAGAACACTAAGGCCCATTCAGCCCATTCTCACTACACTCCCCCTCAAGCTGAGCATAGATGTCAATCATGCCCAACTTGCTTACTTAATGTTGAAGCTTTGCCTTTAGGACTCTCTTAGTTAGAAAATTTGTTAGCTACTCTTCTGATGCAATGAAAGGTAGGCACACCTCTCCTGGAACCACTTTCTCCCGTATAAAGTATCTGTCTACCTCAATGTGCTTAGTTCTATCATGCTGAACTGGACTATGAGCAATGTTAATAACAGGTTGGTTATCACAATACAACATTGGTGGTTCGTCACATGAAACACCCATCTCATTAAGCATCAATCTAAGCCATAACAACTCAGAAAAACCATGGGCCATAGCTCTATACTCTGCCTCAACTGAAGATCTAGCAACCAATGATTGCTTTTTGCTTCTCCAGGAAATAATATTTCCGGCTACCATAGCACAATATCCTGATGTGCATCTCCTGTCATCCACATTTCCTACCCAATCAACATCTGTATATGTTTCTACTTTCATGTGTCCATGTTTAGCAAATAATATACCCTTTTTGGGGGTTCCCTTGAGGTAGCATAACACCCTTTCTGCAGCAATCATATGTGTGTCCCTGGGAGTATACATGAATTCGCTGATGACACTCGCAGCATATGAACTGTCTAGACGAGTCATACATAGATAAAGAAGTTTCCCCAGTAATCTCTAAAACACTCCCCTGTCAACTAAAAGTTCTCCATCATCAGTTGAGAGTTTATGATTCACATCAATAGGGTAGAGGCAGGTTTAGCACCAAGTTTTCCAATCTCAGTAAGAAGGTCTAGCACATACTTCCGTTGAGAAATAAAGATACCTTCCTTGGACCTAGCAACCTCAATGCCCAAAAAATACTTCAACTCCCCTAAATCATTAATTTCAAATTCAGAACTGAGAAACTTCTTAAGAGCACTACCTTCTTTTGTATCACTACAGTAACCACAATATCATCTACATAAACTTTAAGAAATGTCACCAAAGTGCCTTTTCTCTTAACAAAGAGGGTATGATCTGATTGAGTCTGAGTGTAGCCGAACTAAACAAGAGCAGCCCTAAACCTATCAAACCAAGCACATGGAGATTGTTTTAGCCATCAAGTGATTTCTTCAATCTACACACCTTACCCTGCATTTCTTTGCCATATATACTAGGAGGAAGGGACATATATACCTCTTCAGTGAGATCACCATTCAGGAATGCATTCTTAACATCAAATTGATACAAAGCCAATCATAGCTCACTGCTAAGGATAAAAGAACTCTCACCGAAGTCATCTTAGCAACTGGAGAAAAGGTCTCACTGTAATCTATCCCATATACTTGGGTATATCCCTTGGCAACAAGCCAAGCCTTATACCTCTCAATTAAACCACCTGCACGATACTTGATAGTGAAAACCCACTTGCACCCAACAGGTTCATTCCTAGCTAGCAAGTTAACAATATCACAAGTATTGTTTTTATGAAGGGCTTCTATTTCAGTACTCATAGCAATCCTCCAATCTGGTGTGGATAAAGCTTCTGAAAGACATTGGGATGGATTGAGAGGAAATGGAGGCTAGAAAGGCATAGTAGGATGGGGACAACAAGTTGTAGGAAAGGTGTTTGGAAATACAATGAGTTGTACATTTCCTCTTACCTTTTCTCAAAGCAATAGGTCGGTCAAGGTCTAAAAACGAGGGTGTTGGTAGAGGAGGTGATGGACATGTCCTCTCTTTAGGAATCGAGAGCGCTTGAGACTCAACTAGAGGTGTGGAATCAACCTGTGTGTGCCTTAGCTTTTGCCGCTAGTACCACCTCTGAGTATAGGATGAGTGGAAACAACTAGAGGACTAGCACGAGGAGGGGGAGGAGCAGGAGTGGAAGACCTCACAGGAGAGGATCCCTCCATGGGAATGGGAGTAACTATGGAGGGCTTGACACAAGACTCAACTGGAGTTGGCAAAGGAAGGGATGAAGAAAACAACTCAAGAGATCTCTCCCCCTCAGAAGGATGGCTATAAAAAGGAATTGACTCTGCAAAGGTGACATCTATGGAAACAAACCGGGTGCCACTAATGGGATCAAAACAATAGTACCCTTTCTGTATTGAGGCATAACTAAGGAAGATAAACTTCCGAGCCTTGGGCTCAAACATGTTTCTTTTGGAACTGGGAATGTGGACATAATAAGTGCAACCAAAGACCCTCAAAGGAATAGAGAAAATCTAAACATTAGGAAAGAGGATTCCAAAATGAGATTTTAACCCCAAGACTCGAGAAGGCGTATGGTTTATAAGGTAGGTAACTGTTAAAACTGCATCACCCCAAAACTTCAAAAGAACATGAATTGCAAAAAGAATGCTCCTTGCAACTTCTGCAATGTTTTATTTTTCCTCTCTGCTACTCCATTTTGTTGTGGAGTGTGGGCGCAAGAACTCTGATGAATAACCCCAAACTTCTCACGAAGTCAAGATAGGAGGTAAGGTCCTTCTCAAAATATTCCTTAGCATTGTCTTACCAGAATATTTTGATGCGGGTATTAAACCGAGTGAGTATATGTTCAAGGAACTGTTGCACAAGTTTAGGCACTTCAGCCCGAGAGCGCATAAGGTAAATCCAAGTATATCGTGAAAATCATCAATAAACAGGATAAAATATTTATACCCACCCATACATGGTAATGGTAAGGCCCCCACACATCAGAGTGAACAATGAAGACTCAATAGACTAATTCCCTTAAATAACTCTAAAAACAATTGACTCAATGAAGAAAAGGAAAATTGACCCAAACAACTATGGCATAACATAATACGACTAGTGGACTCTGAAACAAATGTAGTTCTCCTAGGTTGTACTTGGCTCTACTCAGGCATGTCTAACAGATAGATCCCATTCGCTTCATGGCCACTCCCAATCACCTTCTGAGATTCCATATCCTAAAAAACACAATATGAAGGAAAAAATGTCAGACTGCAATTCAGGGATTTAGTCAAATTACTAATTGAAAGCAAATTGGTATCAAGTTAGGCACATGAAGAACAGATGATAAGGTCAGGGCATTATAGGTCTTAATGTCTCCCTTTCCTGTGATAGGGGCTAGGGAGCCATCAGCAAGGTATATCTTATAGGTCTTAATGTCTCCCTTTCCTGATGTTGAACTGCATGCATTTCTCTTACAAAGCCACACTTGATACATATCCCCCCTCCCAAAAACACACACAAAGAAAGAAAGAAAGAAAGAATCCTTTTTTGCCAAAATACCAACCATACTCATCATCATCATCCAAGCTTTACCAGCTATATGGAGTCAGTAACATGAATCCCTTTTTGCCATTCCAATCTGTTTAAGGCCATATTCATTGTTAAATTGTGAGCACTTAAATTATTTCTTACTACTTCAACCCATGCCCTTTTGATCTACCCCTAACCTCTTCAACTTGCAACAGATCACTTCTTTTTACTAGTGCTGTCAATGGTCTTCTCTGCACATGACACCCACCATACTCCTCATCCCCCTTATTTCCTAGTCTAGTGCAGGAGTTTTTACACAAATGCTCAAAATTCTCTGACTGATACTTATTTGACTATAATGGTATCGAGAAAAGTTGCCAATCAAAAAAAAAGTGTTAAGAAAAGGAAAGGTCTATATATCTAACTAGCTTACAATTAAACCATGCCCTAATCAAGCACATTTAAGTAAATTTTTTGGTTGGCTACACAATTAAGTAAATGTTTAGACACAAGAACTAATCGAATTTCTGGATTTCCCACTATAAAAATATTAAAAAAACTAAACTAAACTAAGTCCAGAATCATTATTGTTTGACTACAGACCAATGGATTTTGATAGTTTTACATAGATAACATTGTAGAAAAGAAATTCAATTGCAACAACATATGAAAGGCAAAACTTTCTCAAAAGATGAAAATGATGGTACAATTTTCAATATGTGAGTTCCGCTTATAAATTTGTCACCCTCTAAGTCATGCTAGTGATGATAGATTTATAGCAAAATGGGTTCAAAGGATAGAGTCATCATGGAATTTAACACTGGGTTCGAAAGTCTTGACCAATGCAGTATCATACCATATTATGCCACATTGTTAAATATCCTATGACACTAACGTGATGATGCCATGGAATGATTATAGTATAAGTGAAAAACAATAACCAATAACAGCATCTTATTTTATCAACATGGCACTGATACAACATTGCATGACATGAATGATATTAAAGCATGATAACCAATCATTACAGAAATTATTTCTGAACTCAGCTATTGAAAGATTGACCATCATCCATGGGAACAATTTCAATACATAAGATCTTTGGGTAGAACAACCAAATAATACAATTACCTCAAAGGAAGTGTAAGATTTGAATTATGGCATAACTTTTCAAGCTCCCCCAGTGCCTCCCCAATGCGATTTCCAAGTAGCAATAACTGGTAAAAGAGACCAAGTACAGCTCCAATAATTAAAAAACAAACAAAACATCCAGACAGATTGCATAAATAAAGGATGAAAAACCCAACAATTTAAATGAGCTCTACATATGGAAATATTCAAGGTTACAAAGTTAAGACGGCGGTTAAAGTACATCTAACCAATCATCCCTTCTGGGCCACTTACAAAACTAATTGTTGATCTCAGTTTACAATATTGTTAGTCAGAGAAGACTTTTGGCACGGAAAAGTTAGTTGATTCACATTAGGGTGGCACATTGGCTGAAATCTCTGGATTCATTCATAGACTTCTCAGTGGATGACCTGTTGAGAAGCTGGAAAGAGATAGCAAGTTCTGCCCAGGTTAAAATGGAAATAAGTCCCTCTTGGATACCTCTCCCATTGGGCTTCCTAAAACTGAATTTTGATGGCAGCAGCCTTGGGAACCCAGGTTTGTCAGATATTGGGGGAGTATTCAGGGATGAGGAGGGGATTGTTTCAGCTATCTACCCTGGCCCTAATGGAAAGGGTGACTCTCCAAGGGCTGAGGTCTTGGCGGCATTGGAGGGAGTTCAAAGAGCAAGGGAGTTGAACATTAGGAGACTGATTATTGAAGAGGACTTGGAGGTGGTAATAAGATGGCCAAAGGAAGACAAGACTGCTATGTGGAATTACAGCAAGGAAAGGAAAAAAAATAAATAAATGGCTGGCAAAAGATAATGAGATAAAATTCAGTTGGGTGAAGAGATCTGCCAACTCATTTGCAGATGACTTAGCAAAGCAAGGGGTGATGTAAGCTTCAAATTATGGTTTATTTCCTTTTGTTGATTATGGTTTATTTCCTTTTGTTGATTATAATCAAATAAAAGAAACAAAGCAATGGAAAAACTACAAAGCAAGTGACCATCTTAATTATCTAAATAATAGACTGATGTAAAGCAAAAAGATCAAATAAATAACAAGAGTAGATATGCAAAGCAAAATACTGAGTTCAATAATGGCATTTTCGTTCTTTCTCTTGGGATTTATGCACTATGTATCTCATCAGAATACTGATGCAAGGCTATATGCGCTGAGCAGTTTTTGGATCATTAGCAGCACCCAATATGTTCTAAATCTGACAATAGATAGGCCTCTCTCTAAGAGGGTCCACTAAGCTCCCTCCAGTGACATTACATAGTTTCATTTCTTTTCTCTTTATTGGGTTTTAACCATTTTTCTATGGTTTGTTGTGGGTCCATCTGAAGGTCATTATTAGAAAACCTCAATGGCAAAGATATAATGGTGTTTTAGGGCAGTATATATATGACTTTAGAGCTTGTGATAGTTTAGTGTTTCCTGGTGGGTTGCAGTGCACATCTTGGAAAGTTAGGGGAGGAAATAGTATTAGGTTTTGGAAGAAGACTGTGCGGGGTGGGAAAGTTTTGAGAGCGAGTTGTGTCCAAGATTGTATACTTTGAGTGAGGTGGGGAGTGGTGATTTGGTGCCCTAAAAATTGAATATCACTGTTAGATAGGGAGATTGAGGAATGTGTGTTGTTGTTGTCCAAGTTACAAGAGGTAGAGATCAGTCCAGAGAGGCCTGACACAAGAAGGTGGAAGGAGTGCAAAAGTGGCAGATTTTCAGTGAAGTCTTTTTATAATGCTTTGGCCCCTATCCCACCAAGAGTGCAAGTATTTGCTTGGTTGGAAGCTATGAATAGTATCCTCACTCAAAATCATCTAAAAAGTAAGGGATTTCAAATGGCTAATAAATGTGTGCTGTGTGGATCAAGGGAGGAAGATGTGTTTCAGTTATTATTTCATTGCTATTTTACAAGATTCATTTGGGGTTTCTTCTTCAGGCTTGTCAACAAGGATGATTGGAATTCAAAGTCCCCTAGTGAGGTATTTGCAAAATGGCTGGTTCTTAAAGTCAAGAAAACTAAAATATTTTTGGAGCCGTATTCCTTTTGAAGTAATTTGGGAGGTTCTATAGAAAGAAATAAAAGGATTTTTTAAGGAAAAAATTATTTGCTGATCAAAAAAAGTGCATTGCTGTTCTTTTATTTATATGCATGCTGATTGATATGTAAAATTAAGGAACTAACCTATAATTTAGTTTTTTTCTTTGTAAGATCCAGTTTTTTTATGAATAATAAAGCATTTCATTAAGATTAATTAAGATGGACTGACAACTGATACAATACAGAATTACCCCCAAGAGGTGCAAGTTGCTGACTCAAAAACAAAATAAATTACAATGTAGCCCAGAATAAGTTTTCCCTATTTACCCATTGATTGGCTAGTAAGGTCTGCCAGGCCATTAACCGATCTCCTCTCCCATTGAACTCTAACTATTAAATTAGAAGTTAGCCACTTGAATCTTCTCATCGCCCCCATGAAAGACCAAGTTACTGTCTCCAGTTATTTCACCCATCCAATTACCAGTTTAGAGTCTCCTTCAATGGCCAAATTCCTAAAGTTCAACTCTTTAGCAGTTTGAGCTCCCTATAAAACAGCTTCGACCTCTGCACTAACCACATCCGCCACTCAAATTGGACCAGAGACTAAAGCAACAATCTGGCCCTTTGTATTCCTAAATACACCTCCAATACTAGAGGGCCCAGGATTACTCAGGCTGCTCCATCAAAGTTTAGCTTTATGAAGCCTTCTTCTAGGGGTTTCTAGGCTAGAACAGGTTTTTCCTTAACCGAAGAAGATTTAGCAACTAATTCCCAGTTTCTCCATATTTCATCAATGGAGAAGAGTGAAAATAGATCCAAAGCTTTAGCACAATTAATAGCCCTAATTAGCGGGCAGCCCCAAACAGTAGCCTCATCCCTTTCTTAATCATTGAAAATTCTGTTATTTCTTTCCTCCCGAACTGTCCAAACTAAAGCAGCCCTAACACGTCTCCATAAAACTCTCCCTCTTCTCTTAGGCCACCTGAAAGTTGTAGGATCAAAAAGCCCCCTCATTTGCAAAGGCATCCTCCACCTGCACCCGAAAAGACCAAAGATTATTTTCCAAAGTTTCACAACAAAGGAGCAGGATATTAGAATATGGTAATAGCTTTCTCTCCATTTGCTTTGACAGGAAACACCAACTTGGGGAGATACAAAGGTTGGGTCTTTTCTTTTGTAGATTATCCAGAGTGTTTAATTTCCCAAGAGAAACTTCCTAATTGATGTGTGTGCATGCTACACATCATTTTTATTGCTTTATACATGGTTTTGATGATGATTTTCAATGGTTTGTACCCTAATTGAGCAGAATTTCAGGAAACTAAGTTTGGGACAGTCTAGGGTGAAGAGAGCGTGAAGACATATTGATATGGCTGAAAGGGAAGCATTTCGGCCCATCAAGAAGAAAGGCCCAGCCAAAACCCAATGGGAGAGCAGCCCAACAGCAGTTCGGCCCACCAAGGAGAGAGGCCCAACAGCAGCCCAACCACAGCCCTAAGGGAAGCTCCAAAAGGCGGCTAACTTTAGAGAATTGAAAAAAGGCTGAAAAGAAGAGTATAAAAAGAAAAGGAAAAGAGGAAATTATGGTTCGGACCCCTGAAGACAAAATCAAAGAGAAGAAGTGTTGGAGATGGAGAGAAGGCTACTGAATGCGAATTGAAGAGGAGATCGAAGATTGATGCAGAAATCCTAGGTTGTCTTCTTCTTTGATTCTGCGAATTCGGTAACCTAGATTCAATTAGGGTTTCATGGTTTTTCTTTGTTGAATCTTTCTTTTCTTCTTTCTATTATGCGAACCATGATGGATGTTAATTCAGATTTGTAATTAATCTTTTAAGCAGATCTGATTGATTGTGATTCATTCTTGAGATTTCTTGATTAGGGTTTTCGATTATAAGAATAATCTTGGCCGAATTGTTCTTGTTTCTTGGATTACTTGAATTGCTTGAGAAAGGGTTTAGGTAATCAGATCAACTAATCAAGAAAATGGATTGAATGCATCTTAGAGATAATATGCATAATTCGTTGGCATTCATTCAACTAGAATTAATTTCTGTTGAATTCCTTGTTCTTAATGCATCTATGGCGATTAAATTTCTAATAGAGATATAGGAATTGTTGCTCATAGATAGAGTGGGCTGTGCTCGAGAGAGGCTGCTCATACAATTAGGGTTTAGCCAACCTAAGACTGAATTCACTTCGGTTGGACAGCTTAATGATTTAATTGCTGAACCGGTTTTGCTAGTTTTTGCATGCAGTAATTCTTCTCATCATTAAAGGTGGTCTGATCCGAGAATGCTTAGGGTAGTTTTCTAATTAGGAGTTAGGTTTTTCTTTGCTTAATTTTTCGGTTTATTAGATAACAAAAGGCTGATTCAGTACTAGTAGTTGTTGGATCAATCCCCGTGGGAACGACACTATACTCATCATTATATTACTTGATCGGCTAGTGCACGTGATAGTGTCTTCTAAGCGCATCACTAATAAAGGGCTCTAACCTTAAGGGGAAAGGGGTTAGACCAAATTTACTTACAAAATAAAGGATGAGGGTTAGGGACAGAACACAACTGAGAGAAATCCAAACAAAGCAGCTTGATTAAGCTGCATTCAGGTTCAGATTCTAGCATCAGGTTTAGAGAAATCCAAACAAACAGTGTCAAGGGTTTTGAGTAACAAAGCAGCTTGATTAAGCTCAGAGTCTCTCAGGCCTCTTCTGAACTCTACATTCCAACTAATACCCAAGGACCGGGAGAAAGAAACAAACCTTTGAATAGGTTCATTTTTAAAAAGACCTAGAGAGTTGGGAGTCCAGATTCTAGCATTAGGTTTCGAGAAATCCAAACAAACAGTGTCAAGGGTTTTGAGTAACAAAGCAGCTTGATTAAGCACAAATTCTCTCAGATCTCTTATGAACTCCATATTCCAACTAAAACCCAAGGGCTAGGAGAAAGAAACAAACCTTTGAATAGGTTCGTTTTTAAAAAGGGAAAGGGAATACAAAGATGGATAAAGGTCCTTAAGGATGGAGTTACCAATTCAGGTGTCTTCCCAAAAAAAACCCTATGTGCACACATCACACCTGATGAGGCTGAGGAATTGGGGAAGGATACCATCAATAGCCTTCCACGGAGAGTTCAAAGTAGCCACCTAGACATTCCAGCATCCCAACCATTACAAGTACATCCATGAATACTTTTTTTATCAATAACAAAGGATTTCATTAATTAAAAAAAAAAGGATAGAAAGGGAGGAGATAACCTCACTTATCTCTCCCAAACAAGAAAAACAAAGCAGAAAAATAAGAGTTGAGCCCAAAACAAGTTATCCCTATTCACCCCTCGCTTTGCTAACCCATCAGCAAAGGAGTTTGCACATCTCTTAACCCAAATTACATTAACTTCCATCGCTTTTGTCAGCCACTTGAATTTTTTTCTTTTCATTGTTGTGCATCCACGTCCATGAATACTTCTTACAACTTTATGCCAAAGCTTCTCTCTCCCTCTCTAAAGGCCATCTCCATAGCCATTTACCCAATAAAGCTATAATCAGTGTTTTAAAAGGCACGGGAGGCGTATGCCTAGAGGCGCACCTCCAGGCAAGGCGCTCCCAAAATGCCCTGAGGTGTATGCCAGAGGCACTGACACCTCTGAGGCATATGCCTCAGGTGTAAGAGGTGTACGCCTCATGCTCTTTTTCATGAGGCGTGCTAGAGGTGTACGCCTCATGCACACCTCATATACAAAGACTAAAAAAAGAAAAAAGAAAAAAAAAAGGAAAGGAAAGGAAAAGAAAAGAAAGGTAAGGGAAGGGAAACAAAAAGAAACAAAGAGAAGAAAAAGAAAAGAGAAAAGCAAAGGGAAGAAAAGATAAGAGGAAAGAAAGTGGTCTGCCCCCGGCCCCCTCGGCTGGTGCATCTTTATTCTTCTAATAGTGCTATGCATCTTTGTTCTTAATATAAAAATTTTTATATTAAAAATAAAGAAAAAATGAGATCTCCGCTTCCTCTTCTTCTTCCTCTTGACCCCCCTCCTCTTAAGGAGGCGTGATCCTCCTTGTGTTCGGGAGGCTTACACCTCTTACGTTCTGAACTACGCCTCATGCCTCTAGGTAGTGGAATGCCTCGCCGCCTCCACATTTTAAAACATTAGCTATAATCTTCTTCCCCATATTGCCAATCCCCAAACTCCCTTGCTCCTTACTTTTGCATATTATATCCCACCTCATCAGGTGATCTTTTCTTCCTTCTCCAGGCTCCCATAAGAACTCCCTCATGATCTTCTCTACTTTCAGCACCTCCCTTTGTGGCATCTTAAAGACTAAAAGGAAGAAAACTAGAAGGTTTGCTAACGTAGACTTAATCAAAGTAATACAGACCCTAGGGACACGTAATTCCTCTTCTAAGCTGATAATATCTTGGCACATGTTTCAATAATTGGGGTTCAAAAAAACTTCCCTCCTAATTCCTATGGGTTGGCTCCTAAAGGTGTACCTAGATATTTCAACAGCCAATTAGTGGTAGGGCAACCTAAGGCCTTACAACCCCAACCATCTCCTCCTCCCCTAGGCTCAATCCCACTACACAACTCTTTTCAAAATCGATCTTCAGTTTAGAGACAAATTCGAAAAATTTTAGCACTTGCTTCAAATTACTTGCCTTCTGAGGATCAGCACTCACAAAAAATAATTGTATCATCAGCAAACTGCAAATGTGTAACAATTGTGCTCTCCCCCAACCCTCCAACCTTTAAAATGTCCCAAGCTATCAGCTGTAGAGATAAGACTACTGAACACCTCAGCTTTAAAAAGCCCAACCTTTGTGATTTATCAAAAAAAGTCCAACCTTTGTAAGATTGGTTGCCTAGGCAACTAGGCAATCCAGTGTTTCCTAGAATCCACTAAGAACCTTAACAACCATATTCCGTGCACGACAAACTTCTGAGGATCAGCACTCTCACAAAAAATAATTGTATCATCAGCAAACTGCAAATGTGTAACAACTGTGCTCTCTCCCCCAACCCTCCAACCTTTGAAAAGTCCCAAGCTATCAGCTGTAGAGATAAGACGACTGAACACATCAGCTTTAAAAAGCCCAACCTTTGTGATTTATCAAAAAAAAATCCAACCTTTGTAAGATCTGGTTGCCTAGGCAACTAGGCAATCCAGTGTTTCCTAGAATCCACTAAGCACCTTAACAACCATATTTCTGGCACGACAAACTTTACATCTAATCACTGCACAAATGAGGTAGATTCAGGCCAAAATATAACAGTAGCATGGAGATGTATGCATGTTTATGTCTCAGCTCATGCCAGCCCAGTTTGAATATTTACAACTTCCTTTTGATGTTAGATGTTTGATTTTCATTGCAAAACTGAGATCACCCATCAAATCTCCATTATTTTAATTCTACAATTTTTTTCTTTGATAATTATTTTAATTTTATAGTTTTCTCCCATCCATGATTTTGCACCAATTAAATGTCACAACTCCAGTTGATAGTCACTTTGCACAAAGAGTTAACATTGCTTCAAGGTTAATGGGTCCTCCAAATATATGAAAAGAGAGTAGCTTAACTTACTTCCTGGACTATAATAGATTGAAATAAAAAAAATTGGGCCAATAAATATAACAATAAATCAACTTTTTCCCACCCAATAAAGTTATATATCACTCTCCCTAGGTTCTGAGTTAAGTTCATAAAAAACCTCATTTATGTTTTTCACAATATACAAAAGACTATAACAGTACAGCTTGCTTTTGCAATCTATATCGAAATATACAAATAATTTAAGAAAGATAAAAGCATCTTGTATTTGGAATTTTGGAAGCTCCATCAAAACCAAACCCAACTTGCAAGATTCACATTTTCCTAGTAACAGGTAAAGATTTCAAATAAAAATGGACGTCAAAATTACCTGTATCAAAGGAAGTAAAGCTGCCATTACTGGAGGAGTTGAACATAACGCATGCTTTAAGTGCTCCATAGCATTATTGTAATTGTCATTAAGCATTCCCATATACAAATGAATTGATTCATCCAAATTATTCTTCCAAGTTGGAAGCCTTAGAGGTAATATACATGCATCCAACCCTTTCACAGCAAAAGATGAAAAATTATGTGTCAACATCGACCAAGGATGCCAAGACTTTAGCATATAATCCAATATTCCAAATGTTAACATTCATTGTGGTGGCTCCCTTTCTGGCATATGGTAATATATATTACACTGTTTATAGAAATCAATCTTAGTCTCCATTGCATTACCCTTCAAAAAAAACAGACTTTTTGCTTCTTTTTGTACCTTTTTCGTCCTTCCAACATATCTCATAAATTTCCCTAGTTACTAGTAAAAAGATTGTGTACATATGTAAAATAATCATACTTTTTGGGTGATGCACCAAAAATGGTTTTTTGATAAGTCAACAAAAATGGTTATTTCAACTGCAACATTTGAACACAAAAAGCCAAACCAGCTTGAAAAAGGAATATGCTATTGCATAAAGGACCCATTTGGGAGGGCTTCAGCTTCAAATTGAACTGCTTTCACTCAGCCGCATTGAAGAAGCTACTAAAACAAGCTTCACCAGAAAGCCAATTTTTTGGCCAAATGAAAGCATATTAAGATTTCCAGGTTTTTCACCAAACATAACTTCTACGCTATTCGTGTGGGCCCACCTTGCAAAGCCAGAAGCCACTGCATGAAATCCCTCCCAAACAAGCATTAAATATAAAATCCCAAACTCACCTTGTACAGAAAAAATGGATGCATATATCAAGTTGTCACCATGATCGATAAAAGGTGGTTCATTTCCACTAGCTTCAGCAGACTCCTGCATGTAGAAACCCCATGGCTGAATATTCTGATAGAGTTTTTCTTTTTGCCGGTAACCATTCCCATTTACAGGAACCTCTTTATCATTTCTAATAGAGGTTTCTGAATTACGTTGAAAAGGAGAATCCATTTCATGATTATCAATTCCTTTATGACCATCTGTGTTTTCAAGCAGGCTGATGGACCTCCCCACAGACATCTCCGCTGGCGTAGGTGGCTCAGGAATGTCAGAGGTTTTCAGCTTCATATCTTCTGGGATAGAAGAATACCAAAGTTCATAAAAGATCAACCCAATCATCAAATTTAAAATTGGGTCACTACCATATTCATTTTCCTGCATGAGGCTGTAAAGAAAGCAACGTGAATATTCATGATGATAACAACTCTAAAAACACTTCTAAATTATCTTTCCATGCATTTTGCAAACAAAATTAATAGCACTTCAAGAACAAGAATAGAACAAATAAACTACAGAATACAATAACAGAAAAAAAAAAAAGACAATATGCCTTTTTCCTTGTGTTTCTTTGTAACTAAGGCCCAAGGGAAACTGCTGTACAAAAAATTAAGTACAAAACTAATACTGAGCAAAAATACAAGGACATAGTGGCAAACAACTCTAGTTCCCTAGAAAAGTTAGGCAAAGAATCTCTTTTTCTTGTTCCTTTATAACTATTTTGTGGCTGAAGAAAAGGAAGGGGAATAGCTGTACAAGGTTGAAACTGATGATAAGAAAAATATACAAGGTATTGTGTGGCATTCACCTTTAGTTTCCTAAAGGAGAAAAGTGACTAAATGCCATTAGGTCTCAAAGATGTCTCTGGTTCTTTCTTGCAGAGATGCAATATATAGCAAAACGTGCCATCCTCCAAAGGAGTCTTCTACCAACAAAAGCCTTAACTGACGATTCCAAAAGGAAGACAAAAGGGTTCCAAAAGTACACAAAAAAAGCTCCAAAAAGAGGAAAAAAAATGCACCTAAACCTGTCTTTCAGAAGCATGCTGAAGGAGGTCATACACCACTTCCAGTCATTTTTGCACAAGAGATACATGTTGGTATCATTCTAGCTATGCCAATAAGTTTATAAATAATAAGAATTTCATTTCTCATCGTTGTCCAAATAACAAAAGACTCCTTTTGAAACTTCACTGCTCCAATAAGTTTATAGAAGAATGCAAATAAATCTTCTATTCAGTTTAGCACTATGATCTCAGTTGATTCATTTTCATTCATAACATGAGGAGAAAATTACTGCTGTTGGACCTAGGCCATTGTGCTACCTGCACCAACTTGTCAAGATGAGCAACAGAACTGGGAACTTCTGTAAAATTGAAGTTGATGCTACAATTGTAATCATATAAAATAAAATGCATTTCAGAGTCTCAGATTAACAAAGGGAGGAGAGCAAAATTTTGAATGAGGTACATGATATAGCATTGTCCATGAAGGTAACCTAGGTTAACAATCTATTTCCTTTATCTGTTGCATTGGAGTGTGCTTAGCTTGGAACACTTGGAAATTAATCTAAAACAACCCAACTTCAATACAGAAAGCCAAAAAATAAATATGGTCACAACTGTGCCATTGTTTGGATAATCCAAGTATTTAAGATATCCTATGGAAGCAAGTATAGAAAACTATGCAGTATAAATATTTCATTTCATTTTAAATTTAGGAAAAGTGGAATAAAAGTGTCAACAAATTTCATACCACATCATAGCTTGATGTGCTTCTTCAGTGTTCCTTTTTGTAAGACATAAAAGGACAAATTCCAATTGATTCACGCATCTATCCTGCCCAACATTTAAATGTATATGAGTATATTGTTATGCAACATGGTTCATACTCTGCATGAATATTTAAGCAACTAAGCTATGTCTGTGTATATAATTCCACCAGTATCAAGAAATTTAGTGTTGCGTTGTACATCCCAGGCCTAGATAAGCAGTTGAATTGGCACTAGGGGTTGGATAATAATATGGATCTTGGCCTAAAACCTACAAGTTGATATAAATATAAGCAGGCAGCTAGGTCTCCAAAAAGCACAGAAATCCACCATCTAGTCAAATAACACAAAGTCAGGGAATAGTGCTTGTGACTGACTGTTTAATCCACAATTGTTAATATACACAAATAGAAATAGTTTGGCCAGAGCCAGATATGTTGCACAACTCCCATTTGTTACATGCAAAGTGCAAGGGACACAAGAGTTGTTCTTATGAAAGTTTCTAGAAATGGAAAAGGAAAATTGAAACTGTTAAAAAGAGTACATGAAAGAATAAGCTAGAAGTCATAGATCCAATGATGAAACAGATAACCATGCCACATTATACCTTTGCTGGCAAATTCTTCATTGACCCATTCTTTCTAATCCAAATATCATAGATATGCTTGATCTTTGATAGTTTGATATGATACCCAGACATCTGATTAAGAAGCTCCATTGCAACCTAGCAGCAATTTGCAAGTATTATGATATCAAAGATGCGCAAATATTGCAACATTAAATCCATATGATTAGTCACAAAATATCCAAACACCTTAACCATTTTGATCAGTGGCAAATCATCATCTAATTTAAAAAGTTCAACATGAAATCCATTAGTTACAAAATTTTATATACATTCCATGGACATAAAATAGGCACCAATGCTAGATATGTTAACAAGACCAAATTATCCAACTCTTTACCCTTTTTGATCAGTGGCAATTCATCACCTTACTAATTCAACAAAGTACTAAGGAATATATTATCAATTTATCATGTCAAAAATTTTTTGTAATAAAAAAAATTATTAAAAGGAAGAAAGAAAATACAGGGGAAAGTGACCAGAAGTCACGAGAGAGAGAGAGAGAGGGAGAGAGAGAGAGAGAGGAGGAGAAACAGAACAGAACTTCAAGACTCAAATACAAATACTCCAAGCCAGCCTAGCCTCAGAAAGATCAGCAGAAACCAGAACCCACATAATCACCACAAGACAAAAGCCCCTCAACAGAAAAGGACCCCAAAAACAGCCCAAAGACAACTCAAAACTCAAAGCCAACAAGGACAAGTACCATTCAAAAACCCCACAAACACACATCTAAACTCGGAATAGACCAAAGCCAAAACCAACTCACAAGTTACAACCTTTGATCCGCTAAAAGACTAATATCTTCTTACAGTCTTGTTCAATAAGATCTCTTCCTTAAGTAAACCTTAGAACCAGAATCGGCTAGCAAAGTCCCATTACCATGTCAAATACTATTCTGCAAAAAAACCCTATAGAAAAAAGTATAGTATATAATAACTGAAACAAAAATACACAACTGCCAAAATTACAAGTAAATTTTGGGCCAGGATTATGTACACCTGGCTTTCATCTAAACCCACCTAGTGTAACCAGCATACTTCAAACTAATGGGTATAGCCGTGCCAGCACTTAGCACTTGGCAGCTGACATGACACTTCTTGTAACAAGTTTATGATGATGTTTCAAGCTGAAGTCAGAAAAATATTAGATGAGGTATGGCAAAAGACACATCCAATAAGTGTCAACCCTTGTATGTTTTTGATTGATAACGGAAAAGGTTTCATTGATTATAGTAGAAAGAATGCAAATGTACAAAAATTGTTTCAGCTATTGGCTAATTTTACTACCTAAAGAAATTTTTCAATACATTGTTTACAAATGAAGCAAAATATTACTCCCTTGTTGCCTCTTCTTTAGCCAGTGAGTCAGCTAAAGCATTAGCTGGTCTTCTAACCAATGCATAGGTTAATGGGTGATCATTAAGTCTTTTTCAGTTGCCTTTTCCCTTTTATGATCCAAATTTTCTCTTTAACCTGTTAATTATGTTAAACTCTTAAATTATTTGTGCAGTGCAATATTAACCAAGATTGTACCTTTCATGATTTATATAACTAAAACATTACATACACCTAGAGCCAC